>VZZY01022007.1:116149-157393 GCA_013400335.1 Eurystomus gularis
AGGATTAAGGGAGACATTGCATCTGCAAAGGAGAATTGGGAAGGAATTAAAAAGGTAGAGAAAGAAGATTCACTGTAACAGGGCCAGAAGTAAAAGAGCAAATAAAGTGCTGCAATCCACACAAATTTAGAGGCTCAGAAATCAATGGGAGAATCAATTTGGATGGACTTGGTTACTTGCTTCAGGGAACGCATGAGATTCCGTAAAGCACATTATAAATTGCAGGCCTGATGTAAGAGTAAAGTATTATTAAATTAATATTTGAAACCAATAAGTAGGCACAAATCAGAGTGGGTAAAACTTGCACACTTAAGAGAATTTTTCCTATCATAAAAATGCAATTAGCGAAAATACAAAAAGTGAGTCACTGTTCCTCCTTAGCAGGTTTTTTTTGGTTCATACTTCTTTTGTTTGTTCATTATCTGAAATTAGCTAAGTGTTTTGTATCTGCTACATTTGTACTGAATATTTGTTTTGATCAGTTTACTCTTTTACAATAAGAAAATGAAAAGACAAAAAATGTGAGTATCCTTATCATTCTTCTATAGATCAGGAATCCACAGTAATTATAGATTTAATTTAAGAGATTAAAAACTGGGCTGATAAATGAAGGGGAAGAGCTTTCTGAAAACAAGTAATGCTTATAATAACTAACTGAAAGAAAATCCATTTTTAATTTGCTTATTTTGTGCCGCTGGCTACATTAAAGAATTTAGTCATTTTTAGTATGCATCTCACACCGACATAGCTCTGCCTTTCTGTTTCTTTTGCATCATCTATAAAATTGAGGCATTGAAATGATTTTATGCTTTTTTGAACATCTATAGAAATACTAAGCACACGGGGTGCTTTCGCATATCAGACCCTAGAGACTTCTTCAGTTATATACAATCAATGATACATCCTGAATCAGCAGGGACTTCAAAATGTGGCTTTGATCTTGTTTTGGCTGCAGGTGTTTTGTTGTTTTGGTGATTGGGGTTTTTTTGTTGTTGTCGTCGTTTCTTTTTTTCCGAAATGCTGTTTGCTTCACAAAGGATTTTGAAATCATGCATCCATTCATGCACATGCTTTTCTAGTAACACACAATATAGAAAGCCCAGAAGAATATTTATTTATCTTGCTGCTTGCATTAGGGTAGCACCCAGTCTCCAACTAAGGCCGCACACCCTGTGTACAAAGCGCTACACACATGTAATGCAACAAAAAACATTCAAGCTACTCAAAGTAGCAAATAGCAGGAGGAAAAATTGAAGTAGAGAGAAATTGTATTAGTAGGTTAGAGTCACACATTAGTAGTACATCGGGGAGGGCGGGAACCCCAAATCTAAAGGATCAAAGCACCCTTCTCTTGAGCTTTTTGGCTTCTGACTGTTCACTGTTTGAGCACTGAGCTACGCCTGTTTCGAATCTGTTGGCTCATTAAGCCATTTCTTTTTCAGTACAATACTTCTAGTTTTCCACTCACGCTTCAAAAAATTCTGATAAATAACTGCATGTTTATTTCAAACAGCCAAAGGGCATTCATGCTGAAAGACCTACAAAAGGATAATCATATAGACTGAACATTCTTCCTCACAGTATTTAACACAGAACACTAGGATGGACAGAGAATGTGCCGGTGTGTATGATGTTTTAAAATTGGATTAATCACACAGGAGAGAATTTGAAATCTTAAGGACCTGAAGGCCTGGAATATGCACACAGACCTTTTTAAAAGACTTTGGAGTTCAGGCAAAACCAAATTTACTCGGCTTATTTATGTTTTCTTTTATAACTTCTACAAATTTGCTTCGCAACAATTTAGAGATAAATCTACCTTTACTACTCTCATCTATTCTTTTATTGCAATATTACCTCTGTGGCATCTGGGCTATTACTTTTCCCCTCATTATTCTCCTCTTGGGCCTGGAAAAATTTTTCCATTACAACGTGGAACAACACTACCCCATCTTCCTCCCAGCACTCCCTCTGATCTACCTTTGTTGTGATGTTTCCAAAATCCCACGACCTGGCAGTCGTAGGGACTCCCAGTAGGAGCTGGCAGACCCTCCTTTCCCCAGCCCTTTACCATCTGAGAGCCTAGGAGAGGCTGAACACATCAGTGTTACCCACCAGTGTTGCACCTGACCCAGTGAAGTCCGATCCCTGACTTGTGACTTTAATTATTATCATTCTGATTTCCGTTATGATTGAAAACAACAAAAATAAGGAAAGCTTCCTCTTATTTATTCCTGTCACCTTGAGCATCACAGTCCAAAGGAGTAACTTCCCCTTCTTAAACTGAGACAGTTGTTTTTGTCATTGCAGAGTGTTCATTTTCATTACACGTAATTGATTAGTGACTTCTTATTGAATTTTTTTAACATTGATGTACTAACAACAAAGCATTCAGCCTTTAATGAGAGGTTCATTTATTATACCACACAGCAAAATACAATTTTGCTTACTACTGTTAACAATTTTGCTTACTACTGTTAACAATTTTGCTTGTTTATTTGACTACGGTTTCCTTGGCATTTCTTGTTGATTCAATGTTGGACGTAACTGTAGAAGCAATACTTTATCCTAACCTTAATACTGACTACAATTAAAAGGCATTTATTTTGCAAACATCATGTCTAACTTGTCACAAACTTTGAAATATATTTAATATGAGGAAACCTACTGGGAGCCAGGCTTCAACCTGATGATGCATGCATGAGTGCACTGGCTTATACTTTATTTGTTTTGTGAGAACCCCTCTGGACTTTAACAGTCTTTCATTTTGCCTTTTGTAGAGGAATTAAAGCCTGCACACCAGGCAATGTTTTCTGCTTACAGCTAGCAAGTTGGAATTGTCATACAGGAATAATCTCTTCTTTGAAAAACTAGTCTATACTTTTACCATGACACCTGACATTTACTTTATATGCACGGGAGTACGTCTCGTAGATCTGAGAAAGCTCATTGATCTCCAGGGTGACAATTTAGGACAGCTAATATGCTCTTTAACTTTGAAAGGGAGACGATTATTCCAGTACGCTTAGTCATTTCTACTTTGCCTCACATAAGCACTTGTGTCTCTTCCCTGATCCAAGAGGTGCATTGTTCACATGCTGATAATCAAAATAAAACTGAAAATTGCATCTCAACACAGGCAACTCCATACTAGAAAGGTTGCTCTGCATCCTGCTTTTAAAACTATTGGTTCCATATTGAAACCACTTTTCTGTGAACTATTACCTAGAGCATTTCACGGCTCTATTTACCATGAATGCTTCAGCTTTACAGTTTGTAAACAAAGCTAGATAAGATGGAAATGGTGATAGGCAACCACACTCTGCTGTCAGGAGACAGGAAGCATTCAAAGGCTAAGAGAATGAATACCTAAAAGTCGCAGTGCCTCCAAGCCATATTTCGAAATATCAATACAGTTTGTCAGCAGCAAGCATCTGAAGTTACTTTATTTATGACACTTTTGAAACACAAAGTGGTCTGTAATACCTGTCCTGTTCAGAATAAAAATTCTTACCCTTAGTCATGGTTCAAATGCTGTTTATTTACATATAAATATTTTTATATATTTGAGATAGTCATGTTGATAAATTCATTTAAAATTTTCATCAAAACACTCTTGATCAAACAAGTTGAAGTCCCAGTTTCTAGGCAGCTCAGCAGAAAAGATGACTGGTAGCATATAAAACACAATTTAGTCTGAATGTCAACTGCAAAGAGAATCACTATCATACACCACTAACATTACAGCTTAATGCAACAGTACAGCAGGTTTTAGTTTTCATCCTGTATTTTTCCTATTTTGAATACTCAGATTTAAAATTGTTCATTAAAACCATTTCAAAAAACTCTGACCAACAATATTTTCAAATTGAAACATTATAGTTTTCTTGTTTTTAAACCATGCAAATAAACCATTAGGGAAGTTACTAATTAGATTGCACCAACAATGACATCAAACACCTGTGAAGTTCATGTTTTTACACATATAATAAACCTGTTTACCTCATGTAGACTGTGAAAAGTATATGGCTTGACTAGAAAGAAAATTTAATCTTTAAAGACATATTTATTTTTTTCACCTCACTACTCATATTTTTGCTGTACATGAAGTCCACAAATACCTTCCCTAAAACAAAAAATTGTTTTATGTACAAAACCATTACCTAGATGAAAAAATTTTAAGCGTTTCAAAAATCTATTCCAGCCAGCTATATTTTCACACATCCAACAGGGTGGAAAGGAATAAATGCCAGGGAATGCAACTACCCCTGTATTTCTTTAACCCTCTCGTATTTAATTTCTCCTTCACAGGACCCAATAATTATATTACTGCAGTGACTACACAGTCAGCCAGCTAGCATGCAGGCCACAAATCTGAGTGTGTGCCAGGGATGCCTTGCAGGTAAAGCAGCTATTTACAAAGCGCATCTCAAAAGCAATATAATGAGTCACCTAAATACAGGACTCTAGTGATGGAAACCTGGTTCCTGAAAGACAAAAATAACTTTGTCTTGACCTCAAATTGTATTAGCTATAAACAAACTTAGCAGCATGGGCTTCACAAAAACATTAGAATAAATTGAGCTTTAACATAATGAAATATTTAGGGCTGAGCTGATTTCTTATTTTTGCTCAGCGGTGTAATAGGCTAACAGTCCCACTTTCCTACGTGAAATGAAATATGACTCAGTGTAAGTTGATTAGTAATAATTACAAGCCAGATATTCTTCTACCTCCTGAACAGCAGGAGACTTGTAATATCAATTGCAGATTTCCTGCACTGTAATGAATCACACAAAATATAAGCAAGTTGTCTGCATGGCCAGTACAGATTCTACAATTTATCTAAAAATTCATGTAGACAGGTCAATTTCCAAATTTTAATAGGAGTTTAAACCTACAGGATACCTGCTGAATTATGGAGTCCAGTAGGCCAAGTCAGAGACATCACAATAGAGTTTCTTTCCTTAAATCTCTATGTAGTCATCTTTTTTTCCTTTTTTTTTCTTTTAATTGATAAGCTTGTTCTTAAAGCTCAGTTTTATTTCAAACATGAATGTATTCATGAGTCGATTTGAGGAAAAGACAGAGAAATTTATTAAGACTCTCTCTGCACATTAGAGAGATGAGAAATCCACAATGAGGGTGCTTAGCACTGAGACAGGTTGCTCAGAACTTGTGCTGTTGTATTTGGTGATAATCATAGCCTCACTGGACAAGACCTCGAGCAACCTGATCTAACTAGAAATTAGTCCTGTTTTGAGCAAGAATGTTGGATGATGAGGACTTCATTTGTAGTATTACCTTCCAGAAGACTTAAGCCTTTAACCTATATGCACCTCTCCTGTAGGAATTCCATTATTCAGTCTTGTTTTCAATGACTAATTACTATCACTGTCCTACACATATTAAATAAAAACTTAAATTCTTAGGTCTTAGATCTAGAAAAGAATGAAAATTTGAGACTTGTGAAAAAAAGATTGCAGGCTTGAATTTTGAGTGAATTATTTCACATGTCTACCATCTTATTCTCTGGCTGCACCACAGTAAGGTTGTAGCATAAACCAAAATACAACAGGAGTACATCTTTCCTCCGTGAAAACTTTGGGTTCTTAGTTTTATCACAAGAAAGAAAAGCTTTAAAAAGGGACCTGTGGGCAACCAATGACAAGTTTTTACCCATGCTTACAAAATATTTCAAACAGTTCCACATTTCTATGGAAGGGGAGAAACAAATCTAACATTTTTTTGTAAACTATGCCAGTCAGTGCAACCAAAATATTAGTGTTTCAACGTTAAATATCAGTTTTTATAATATCCTAAAGACGCAAAGATATTAACTGTTGTTGTGAATTATTCATATTTTAACTTATTATTTCTGTTAAAATGGAGTCAGCTAAGTACTCAGTGCTATGCTTCGACAATAAACACATTAATATATACAGTTAATTATACATTATTATTCCCTATAGTACTCATTCATCCTTAGTTTGGGACACCGCTTTGTCAAAAAGAACTCATGCATACATTACGAAAAAAGAGTAAGTCTTCACTGGGTATTTCCAGTGATTAGTGGGAACCATTTTACAGCTAATGTACGTAAATATTAACAGTAACCATGTGAGGTGAATTAAAGAGATTGTAGTTAATATGACAGATATTCTCATCTCCATGAAAACCAAACCTTTCAATGTAAGTACCTGGAAAGGATCAGCACTAATTTGAAAGCAGATTTTTCTTCATCTCACAGATTCAAACACTGTGGTATGCAAAAATCACATCAAGTTAACAACTCTGTATGTGGGTAGTTCAGTGTCTGGCTTAGTGGTATTTGAGAGCTCTACAGGCAGCTTCAATAGAGAATCATCTTACCCTTCCACAGAAATGGTCCGCTGCAAGCTCACTGTGGGTGGACGCGTTGCAGTGCTGTGCTGGGAATGACTGTGTGACCCAGGAAGAATAAAGAAAAACATTTGTTAAAGACATAGAAGTTTCTTTTGTTCTTACTGTCTCTAGCAGCTTAGCTAATGCTAGAATAGAAATAACAATCAGATTGTTTTACACGTCTAAAGCATTTCGACTTCAGTGATGCTTATTTCTTCAAAAAAACGCTCAACCCTATAGTCTCTTGTTTAAAACCACGTTTCATTCCTCATTAAGAGCAGACAATGAAGAGCATAGTTCCCCCTTATCTTTCTTATTATTTATTAAAAATATACACTCACACAGTTCAGTGACTTCAAATAACTTAACATGCTAATTGTTCTACTAAACATACTAACTGTAAAACACAATGTTAATTTCAGAGCAAAAGTAAAACAGTGAAAGATAATGTTATCAACCTAATTCTCAGTGTTTCTCAGTAAGCTCAGTAAGAGAGGACATGCACTGCTTATAATTGTACGATAATATAGCTTCAAATTTTACAAATTTCAACCAACATTCAATGCTTCTATCAGATTTTAAGTAACTTGAGTTTTTCCACGTGAAATTTTATCAAACTAAGACACATCTAGAAAAAAACATGGTATTTTTTTCAGTAAAACCCAGACTTTGTGAAAGAAAAATCTTTGTGATTGAAAATCCCAAGGTCTAATGTTATGTTGTCATGAATAAGGAACCTCAAAAAATACTTAATATGTTACGTAACCCAAATAAATTACACAGTATGCGTTAACTTCAGTATTGTTCTATTGTATAATAGTATTGTATCATTACTATCCGTGTAAATATAAATGGAAATCACCACAGCATCAATCAGAGACAGCTCTGTGACAATAAAATGCATTCCCTATCCAAGATGATGTGTTTAAAAAAAAAAAACGAAGCAAAAGCAGCTGGGTGTACCCTCAGAGTAGTTTCAATGGCTACCTCACATAGTCAGGCCCAGTACTAATAGTGCACAGTACACATTAAAAATAAAACCTTAGCTCAGTTTTGTATCACTGATTCTAACTGTAGATTTTGTCTTTCTTCCAAGCTTTGTATAGAACTCCAGCTCTTTGTTCAGAAGAAGCACACTTTATTTTCATTAAAATCTAAGACATTTGACACTAGTGAGCAACACATCTACTTTACATGCATTTCATCCTGTAGCAGAAACAATAGTGCCTGACAGAAGAGATGTGATTTTTTGTGTAGCACATAGAGTTGTGACACACTATATCATGCTACAGGACCAAAAAAAAGACCTGCTACCTGCTGCTATTTCCTGTTGCAACCCTTGGGCTCTTGTTAGTAAACTGCTGTACTTATCCTTACTTTGAGTATTTCAGAAGGTTTATGGGAAAGCATATCTCCCTTATAAGAACTGTAGAGTTCTACGTGAGTCTCTGGCATTATGGTGTGAACAGAGTAGTTGAGTTGGAAAAACATTGCAGAATATATTTTATGAATGCTGGTTAAAATTTCAAATCAAGTTTGTATCTTGCAAATTACTTAGGATGTACATTTTTAAACTACCCTTTTCTTAGTGTTTATGCATTTTAAAAAATTTAAAATTGGGGTTGTGGCTTGTCTTCTGTTCCATTCCCTCTACAGAGCTGGAAGAGAACATCCTTATATCCCCTTGCTTCCCATGCAAAATTAATAAGGAACAGAACAGCCTGTCCCCTGAATTTCCCCCCTGTATACATGAGATAGAAATGGCATGGAAGAATCATAACTCCTCCACCTTTTCCTGTGCAGCTTGACTCTCAGAAACTTTATTCCCTGAAGCTGCATCAAGAGATGCAAAAATATGGCTGGTACAAGGAACAAAAACCCAACAGAGAGGGGGGACAATGATGTCTGTCATGACCAAGTCACACCATATGTCAAGGTCTGTTTCAAAGGAGAGGATGGCAAAGCCATGCCTGAGCTATTCTGCCAATGCCAAACCCACAATGGAGACATTAAACAAGCAGTTTATATCCTTGCAACAGATACTACATATTTTGTGGGGAAAAAAATATCTATTAATAAAGCATGGTAAGGTAGTAACTGAAGTTTTCATGCAGGAATTCAGTTCATTTCACCAATGTTGCATGTTACTCTGCTTCTCAAAGGAATGTTGTCATATGAAAGGGAAGCTGAGGAATGACAACTGATAGGGCACCTTATCTTGAAACATTTAAGCCACCTCTCTCTGGTTCAAGATTTCCTCCTTACTAGACCCATGGCATACTATTACAACCAGTGCCACAATATCTACATCTAAACACAATTAAATGAACTGGCTTGAATTCTGAAAGCTTTGTTTCTTTTCCCAAAAAAAGATTTCAGCATTGCCCTATTTTTACTACAGCAAACTTATTTATATAACGCTGATCGGCTTCTAAATGAGCAAAATTATGAGAGCATTAAAGGTAGGACTAGTTGCTAAGTACTAAAACTGAGTAATTTCCCATTTATCTACAGAATTACTAATGGAAGATGGTCAGAAAGCCATATTGAATAGTAAGAACTTGGGATGTGACTATGTTTGGATGTTTCAAATAAACAAATGAGCTACATTCACCAGAGTAATTTACAAGAATGGTGAATTATTGCTCCTGCACCGGAAAATTCAAAATGAGGAAAGGGACCAGTCTGATCACTGTAACAGACTCAGTCCCCACAGTGAAGCTGCTGCATTTTACTGATGAATTCAACTACCTTGGAGGATTGATATTTAACACAGGCTACTATGTGCAAAACCTGAAGGTTATAACCCATCTATTAGATCATGCTGTTTCTAAATATTTTATATAATGGATGAATTATGGCCAAGGATTTGTCATCATACTGTTTATAATGGCCTTTATAGAAGTAGCAAAAACTCTTAGTCTTTATACAAGATCTGTGTTTGACACTGCACAGTTGAACATGGAATAAATCACCTTTCTGGACATAGACCTGCCTAGTTCTAAAGCTGGTATTGGCTACACTCTCATAAATTAATTACCGGATTTCACAACTGATGTACGTTAAAAAAAATGGACATCTTTTTATAATTGCAAGTTATGATTGTTTAAAACATATGACTCCTATTTAGAAAGGTTGGTGAAAACACTATTTGTGAACTTTCTATGGAAAATCATTTTTGAAATACAAAACTGAAATGAGAGCAAACCACACTTCCAGGAGCAATCAGGAGCACCAGACTCTAAAACACTTCCGAAATCCTGCTTTGCTAGAAGAGGATATTCATCCCTTTCAGAAAATTAGACGTGTAACATCTCAGCAAGAGCAAGTTACCCAGAACTCACTAATCACTCAGCCACTTGAGAATTTATGCTGTGCCATCACATCTGCTTGGTAGTTAGCCTCACACAGTATTGTTATGGCTGGGGCAAGAAGCAGCAAGTAAAAAGGATTATCCATACAGGTTGGAAAACAAAGAATAATCAGAGGGAAGAGAAGATTCTTGGGAAAACAAAACACAATTCAATGATGGAGTGAAAAAAAAGACTAGGATGGAAATAGTATTTCAATATTATTTTCTATATCTCAGAGGTTCTATTAAGTATTGTCACCCCATAACAAATATGAATTAAAGCAGTGATTTAAATCTAGTATTCTCCTGAAATTACCAAACCACTCAAGCACTAGATGTCACCAGTATCCCTCACTGGAATGACTACTTTGTTATGCAAAGCTGTGCAAGGAACCTTACAGCTTACTCCTTCCAAGCAAGGGGCTGAGCTGTTGGCAATATTCCGCACACTAGAAGCTCTTTCCAATTGAGGTATTTGTGGCAGAGAGTTCAAATGAGTTCTTAGCTGTTTTCATGAAAATAATTCATAACTGGTGATAGGAAAGTTCATGATTTTGTACATGATTATGAAAGTAAAGGCTTATGCCTTCTAAGGTATTGTCATGAACACAGCAACAGCTAAAAATCGAAACCACGGTTTAATCACTACTTACACAAGTGACTATCCATCTGGAGAGTGAACTAACAGTCTGATTGTATTAAAAGATAAAGCTCCTGGTGGCTTTTGTCAAAGTGGTGGAACCAGCAGAAAGAAGCTGTGTCTACCACATGCTTAACATACTTATGTATGTGAAATGTCTTTTGCAGCACAAAAGAAAATAAAACTTCTGGGTTACTGACAACAAAATGTTCTATGATGAATGCCTAACCATAGACACTTACATCTTTATTGAGATATGTAGGTAAATAGCATATTTTTACACTCACAGATCTAAGTATTCAAAGTTTGACATTTAGGCTTATAAAAATGCCACCCTTTCTCTGAAATGAACGTCTCAATAATTTTAATAATGTAAAGTACTAACATTTCAATATATTACCCAGTACTCCAGCTATACAAGATGGATTTTCCTCAAAGAAATGAATCTCACATGCTGTAAAATATCAGTTTTAATTTAATTCAATTTAATTTCAGTTTTAGGGAAGGGGAACATATTCATGTAAGGTAATTCATATGAGTGAAGGAACAGAGAAGGAGATTCTAAGTGAATTAGGGGCAAAATAGGGAGGAAAGGATCCAACCTCTCTTTTATAATGGGTTTACATTGGGGTTTTTTTGTTTGTTTTAAACCTGTTTCTTAGGCAAGGCCTGCCATTTCATGACTTTGTAAAATACTAAAAATAGAGCAGCGTGGTGTCAACTTATTATTTAATGATTAATATGAAAATAACAACATCCATATCACAGTAACAAGAAGAAAAGTAGACAGTCTCCTTAGTTTTAATTCTATTCTAGCCCATAAAAGGATGTTTTGAAGACACTTCTGATATGTGGGTGATGCTGAAACTGGAGGCAGCATCATAAACTCTTCTTTTTCCTATAGGGACCAAAAGAGGTACTGCCTTCCCTTCATGAATGACACTTTCACCAATACGCAATATTCCAATGAAACCCCCACCTGGGATGAAACAATTATATCAGGGAAACATTTATTGTGTTTTAAAGTTCTGTAATGCAGTCTGGCAACTGAAAATAAGGACAAACCATCATTAAGGGATCAGACCACATGATGCTCAAATCAGAGTTCATTCATCCCAAAGCCTGCCTATTGCACTGAGAGTGGAAAAAAAAGTGCTGCAATTTAAAATTTCTCCTGGTCTCTTTTACTCATAACAAACGATACACACTGTCTTTACACACAGAGTACTAAAAGAGAGAAAAGTCATCAGCTTTTCTCTCCAAATCCACCTCCTATCAAAAAAGAACAGAATCACAGAATCGCAGAATGGTAGAGGTTAGAAAGGCCTTCTGGAGATCATCTCGTCCATCCTGCCTGCCAAAGCAGGTTCACCTAGGGCAGGTTACACAGGAACCTGTCCAGGCAGGTTTTGAAAGTCTCCAGAGAAGGAGACTCCACAACCTCTCTGAGCAGCCTGTTCCAGGGCTCTGTCAACCTCACAGTAAAGAAATTTTTCCCAATGTTGAGATGGAACTTCCTGTGTTCCAGTTTGTGCTTATTGCCACTCATCCTATGACTGGGCACCACTGAAAAGAGACTGGCCCCGTCCTCTTGACACTCATCCTTCAACTATTTATAAACATTGATAAGGTTCCCTCTCAGCCTTCTCTTCTCCAGGCTAAACACCCCCAGGTGTCTCTGCCTTTCCTCTTAAGGGAGATGTTCCTGTCCCTTAATCATCCTTGTAGCCTCCGTTGGACTCTCTCCAGTAGTTCCCTGTCTCTCTGGAACTGAGGACCCCAGAACTGGACATAATATGCCAGATGTGGCCTCACCAGGGCAGAGTAGAGAGGAAGGAGAACCTCCCTCGACCTGCTTATCACATTCTTCTTAATGTACCCCAGGATATCATTGGAATTCTTGGCCACAACGGCACATTGCTGGCTTATGTTTAATTGTCCACCAGGACTCTAAGGTCCTTCTCCATGGAGCTGCTTTCCAGCAGGTCACCTCCTAACCTGTACTAGTACATGGGGTTATTCCTCGCCATGTGCAGCATCCTACACTTGCCCTTGTTGAACTTCATTGAGTTTCTCTCTGCCCAACTTTCCAGTCTGTCCAGGTCTTGCTGAACAGTTGTCCCCTATTTGCTATAGCCTTGATTTCGGAAAACTTTTGTTTTCATATGTCTTTGTTTTGACAAGTCTAAACAGACAACTTAAAAGTCATTCTTTGCTTCCTAAATCAATTGATCTGCATCCTTTCATTGACCTGCATCTTCTCATTAAAAAGTAGTGATGCAGCTAGTCACAGTCTGGATAGAGACCTCCCTGAATACTAGCTTTGGAGCAGTATTCTTGAGGGTTTTTTTTTTTCAATTCTGAAACCACCACGCAGAAGAAAAGTATGCAAGCTGCATATTTCTATCAATACATTCTGTGCAGAAAAAACACAAACAAACTGTAACAACCAAAAAACCCAACCTAACATAAGGATAAAATAGAGCTCTGAGTTATCTTTTTTAGTCACAATACTAAAAGAAAAAAGATTGATAAATACAATATTGAAAAAGTTCCACTGGAGAACAGCGAAGGAAATGCCAACACTGTCTGGTTTTATGATGTATTCTCAAGTATGTTGTTTATGTCAAGGACTGGAGGTAGCATTGCAGTTGTTTATAAAGCTTCTAAGCCTTTGTTTTGATGGATGGAAGAGTTTAAGAAGGCAACATGCTTTAATTCCATTAATGTGGAGTTTTAATTTAGCTCAGTGAAGTGAAACTAGCTTTTCCTGATGCTGCCGACAGCTAAGCTTCTAACTTAAATGAGTTTTGCTCTCCTGTGGGATTAATTAGAAGACCAGAGAGTGCTTTTTGGTATTAATTTTATCTCAGCTACAAACAGTTTCATAATACCTAGCACTGACAGTTACTGACCCATATTAGAAGTGTCAAACTAACCAGACAGTCTCCCATCAGAGGTAAATAGAAAACTTCAGAGAATAGGACATTCAACCCTGTTACTTTCAGATCACCCTTAGGCAACAAAGCCAAACATGAGATGTAATACTGCTTTCATGCACAGGCACATGCAGTGAGGATTTTTGGAGTGACTTAGCAATCATAACATTTTCTAAAATGGCATCTGTACTTATATTCTACAAACAGTAATGCTAGGCTAAATATCTACCCAGCGGAAAACAGAAATGAAATAAAATGAAAAATTAAGCTGTCACTCTGCCTACAAGAAAAAGGACCACACTGTTTGGGTTCTCTGGAGTAATTTCACTTGCACAAGTAAAGTTAACAAGGTTGTTTACCTCCCCCCTCCCCTTCCCTTCCCTTCCCTTCCCTTCCCTTCCCTTCCCTTTCCCTTTCCNTTAGCCACATTCTGCGACTTATTTTTTTTTTTGCAGCCCTAACCTAGCAGCACATAGCAAGCAGGAAGAATGCAAGGTGAAACTGTGACTCAGAGGAATGCTTCAGCTCCTGGAATAAAGCTAATTATCCACCTTTGTTAGCAGCGCACCTAAGTCAGCACCTATCTTCAAAGCAGTGAAACATCCACTGACTTCAAATCTACTTGCTTACGGCTGAGGTGACTGCAAGACATAATGATAAGATATAAAATATAAAAAGTATGCTCATCTGAGAATGAATTGTTATTTCAGTTTGAAAGTGTGGGAAACCAACCCACAATTGAGAAAATAATATTTAAAATAGTTGAAGAAGTTTGGAATGATGTGGCAGAAACTGAAAATAATTAGGAATTCTGTTTAAAGGAGTAGAGTGGAGAGGATTGATTAAGTTTCACATGTAATCTAAAGTTCCCATGTAGGGTAAATACAGATGTACACAGCACTGTAGAGAACACAGCATTGAGCAAACTAGGCATACCAAGTGAAAGCTGTAAGAAAAAAATATGGTGACAAATTGATACAAAACCAAGTGGAACAAATTTTAGGAAATATGAAACCTGTTTTAATGGCTCAGACATGGTACCTTGCTCTTTTGGGAGGTTAGTCTGTTCTAGATGTCACTGGTAGCTATTGGTTTGAATTATATATTTTAAAAATCTTGCTTAAATTCCTCCTTTTCATCCCATCCTCCTTCTATTTCATTATGTTCCTTGTTCATTTCTACTCCTCACACTTTGGACAGACTTGGGTTTTCAGAAGTGGGACACCTAAATCCATACAGCATTCAAAGACATTCTGTTATTGTTTAAAAAAGTAAATCTCAAGCTTCCCACTAGCCTCTCAGTTGTAGTATTATTATTGTTGTTGTTGCTATTATTAATAGTAATATTACTGCAATGAATATGAGGAACGATGAATATTTCAGCTCCACTTGGGAGTTGAAATACTCCATGGTGAACTTAGTTCAACAGTTTTCCAGCTGAGGACTGAGGTTTACATGTCAAAATATTTGCAACAAGTTAAAAACATATGTAGGTGTCTAGAAAAAAAAGGAGGAGAATGGTAATAAAAAGAAAATCTCCTCAGTTGCTTAAGCAATATCAGATGGAAATGGTCCATGAACATAACAGCCCAGTTTGGCTTTCATTACAGTTGTGGAAAAGGATGTAGTGTTACTTTCATGAATTTAAATAGGGAGAGTTTGTAGGAATGACAGAAAACTTCCTGACGCACTCTGCGTGGCCTCTCAATTACCTACATCTCGTGGTACCCTGGTACCAGTGCCTAATAAAATGCTGAGTTTTCAGTTCCTCATGGAGGAAGCAGCTGTTACCCTCCTCCCTACTCTTTCACATGACGCTTATGTAATTCAACATCACTACGTTTTTTTTTTGCCAGGCTGCTACACTTGAATGCCATACCTCATTTACTGTTTGCTAGCACTCCCAGTTCTCCTCTGGCATTAGTTCTTTCCAAGCATTACCGTTCCAATGAATCTCACCGGGTGTAAGAGAATTGGAGATGGTTTGATTTCTATGTGACAGATAAACAAGTATTCTTGCTGGGTAAAAAGAAATCAGCCTCACCAAAGGAAAACACATGCTATGGTATAGAAAAATGTCTTAATCAACTCCCATTCCCTGTTCTCCTGTGCTTCTGGTAGGGAGGGTTAGAAACTGGGAGAAAATTGGGATTGAAGTTCAACCCAGGAAGAAGGGAGGGGTGAGGGGAAGGTGTTTTAAGATATGGGTTTATTTCTTACTACCCTACTCAAGGGGATGGGTTCAAACTGGAAGAGGGTAGATTTAGATTGGAAATTAGGAGGAAATTCCTCACTCAGAGGTTGGTGAGACACTGGAACCAGTTGCCCAGGGGTGTTGTGGATGCTCCATCCCTGGAGGTGTTCAAGGCCAGGTTGAATGGGACCTTGAGCAACCTGGTCTAGTTGGAGGTGTCCCTGCCATGGCAGGGGGGTTTGAACTAGATGATCTTTGAGGTCCCTTCCAACACAAACCATTCTATGATTCTATGATACTCTGATGTATTTGGCTATAAATTAAATTAATTTCCTCCAGTTCAGTCTGTTTCGCCCATGACAGCAATTGGTGAGTGATCGCTCCTTGTCCTCATCTCAACCAATGAGCCTTTCATTGTATTTTCTCACCCCTGTCCAGCTGAGGAGAGTGGTAGACTGGCTTCAATGGGTACTTGGCGTCCAGCCAGGTTCTACCTCCACCACAGTCCTTATTTGCCATCCTTGATTTCAAATTCTTATTTTTAAAAATGATTATATGTGCATCCATAGATGTATAGTCTTCCTTTGGGTATTGATGCAAGTGATAAGAACAGGAAATAAAGTTTCAAGTAGAAACTTAGATCCCATGACTTTCAGCCACTCCACTGGCCCACTCACCTTCCCACTGCACACAGCTGGTGTCAGTGCATTTACCCCCAGCACCAAGACATGTAGATGGTGGCCTAGGGCCACCACAGCTGAGCACTCATTGAGTTGGGTGCGCAGGGAGTAAGTAGCACCATTTCCATCAGTAGCTGTTCTGCGGCAACTGCAATGCACAGCACTCACCACTGTTCCATAACACTGCATCCGTTTATAGAGCTATGCATTGCTTCCATAAGGAAACATATTTATTGCATACAAAGCTTCCCAGGTTTCTGTGCAAGTAACAACACAAGTATCTGCACTGAAATCCCTTTCCAATGTCAAAAGTCATTAGCAAGCACTTGAAAAATGAGTCCACTTTTAAGAAACGTTGAATGGCAAATCTTAAATAGAAACTAAGGAATATCTCAGAAGTGTTATGAGAATTCATATAGGCACAACAGGAAGAATCCTACAAGATTTGCAGTCCTAAAATACCAAATTGCACATCATACATGTATTTACCAGTTGGAAAAAAAAAAAAAGAAATGTTGTAAGGAAGTTGCTCCTATTGTCTAAAGAAAAAGATCCTCTAATTTATAGTCTGTGAATACAGCATCAATTCTGAAATACTTTAAACTAGTCAACTGTTTATAATGATGCTAATAGCCAGTAAGACCTCGAACTTCAGAAAGTGTTAAGAACAGAATTTTTAGATGAACTCGTTTATTATTGTCAAGAGAACTGGATGAACTGGATTTTTTGGTTGAAATTTCATTTCATAGGAGACATGTACTCCATAGAAGAACAAAAAAAAGCAAGTGGTTAGACACCAGAAAAATCTGGAAAGACCTAACATTTTCATACACTTTTCCACCACAGTCCATAGAAGTCTATTTAAAGTTATGAATACAACTTATACATGAATACAACTTATGTATGAATACAACTGTTGAGAGTTCTCTTCAAGAATCAGAGACCCGGTTCCAATTCAGGATCCAAAAAAAAGGAAGTATCACATGATCTTAACACTGAACTCTGTCAGAGCAATCTTGTCAGTAACAAAATGGACAGAGATTGTGTCTTAATGGTTACACTCATCTTGCAATACTTCTTTTAGTGCCTAGAATAGCTAAGCTTTGCTTTCCCTTCTCAAGGGCGGGTTGACTTTCTTCGCACTGCAGATGACACTTGAAAAATAATTCATAGCACTTCTACACTGCATCTGCCTCTCTTTTAAAGAGTAGGGAAATCGTAGATAAATAGGCCTAATGACAGAGCACTGCAACCCATTAAACTAATTCGAAAGTTTCTATCCAGCTCCATCCAAAGAAAAACAAGTAAATAAAATTATTTTCACAGTAGAGTCATTACACTGAATTCTACTCACCCAGGATAAAGCACACAGATAATAACAATTAATTAAAGTGATTTACAATAGCAATGAAAAGCTGCCTGATGCCAAACCATACCATGCCATTAACAAGATTTCTATATCCCATGAGATTCTGTATCACTGTATTTGCACAATAAAAACATTCCTACCGAAATTTAAGTTTTAATATTTTTTCTTCGTAAGATCAAGTTCATTTCCTCTGTACTTATTAACTCTTGTGTGCATTGCAATGACTTACACTAACTGTTAAGGTAAAACAGCAAGAAAAGGAGGGCATTCAGCTCCCACAGAAGTGGTTCGTTAAAACAAAGAATGATCATAACACAAAGAACATTAATTTATGATTACTATCTAAAATCTATCAGAACAGCACACTTTATATTCCAGTTATTCCTGATACAGTGTTTACTGCATCTGTGTGACACCTTCTGATAATGTTATCCCTTCTGTTTGGATAACCATTATCTCTACGCAAGCTAGGAATACGGGTTGGATCTCTGTCTTTTTAACAGACCAGAGGTGAGAATAAGCTGCTATTTGCTCTCAGTTTCTCTGCCATTCAGATCAGCCCGGCATGCATGTGTGCATGTGCAGCTATACCAAACACAAAACCAAAAATCCGAGAGAAATATGCACAGAGAAAAGCAGAAGTAGAAATAACGTCATGTGCATAAACAAATGACGTCCCAGCAGAATACATCTAAACAGCATTGAATAGCAGTTCAAAAGTGCAGAATTATATAGAACGTATTGTTAAAATGAAAGATGAGTAGCGAAGAAATTCCACAGCTTATGCTCTTCTCTTTCTAATCTAATCTATATGAACGATTCTTTGATCTTCTTAATTTGATAGAAGTTGCAGTTACTCAGAGTTTCGTGGGAAACATTCAGCATTTTACACTATGAGGTCTAAGTGAAGTATAGACTAGATTTTTTAAAAAATTAAAAATCAGTTCATTTTTCTCATTCTGGGGTTACTCACAGTGGGAGTGCCAGACATAAGCATCTCCCATAGTAGATCACTGTAACTGCTAATTAATTCTGCCTCTCTTTGATTATAGGCCATAGATTAGATTAGAGGGCTAGATAGGTTATTTGTATGTTCTGTTACGCCAATCCTTATGTCCCTAAATAAACACATAAAACCACATTTATTTAAAGATGCTTGTTGAATTCAATCTTTGTAGAGAAATTTAGCTATTTAGGAAAGCACTGTAAAAGGAATTTATGTAGAATTTTACCCTGAGCCTCTGATAGTCATTAAGGTGAATTTAGTTACAAACTTAACAGATAAATAGTTTGAGTAAAACATTGGAAACCGGTTTTAAAAGATTTTCAACATTAACAAGCATACATACATGACTGAGCTGATAAGCAGTTAATTTGTGATCCTTCTGGGAACTCATTTAATGTCATTAAGACACTTAATAGCATAAGTCCTGGACAATAGCCTGAGTTTCCTTCACTAAACTTTTCAAATATTTTTTGTAGGTCAGGAATCATTTCTTATAATCACAATCTTCTTATCAGTTAGCTAGCAAACCCAAGGTTCTTGGGTTATTTCAAGGTTACTTTAGTGCAAATGGTGAAGATGCTGCCATGTTTCTTCTAACATCAGTTTTCACTTATTAGGTTTATCTAGAACTAAATTTCTCTTTGCTGCTTCCAGTGAATTATTTTTCTCTGCAAGTACCTTTGTACTTTGGTTCCCAGATGTTTGGGCTAGAACCAATTGCACTGGGTACACCGAGAGAAAAAACACTGTCTAAGAGAAAACAGAGGAATAACAGACAGTGAAGCACGAGGAAGCATGAATCAATCACTAAAAATGGTCACAGCTGGATTTATATCAGCAACTCATCCAATCTTGACTTGGACTAAAAACAGAATTCCATTGGCATTTAACCCTGTAAAAAAAAATAGCCACGCAAAGAAGCTATTTTTGGAGGTGGGCACCTTGTATCCATATTTATCCTGTACACATGAAATGAACTAGCATTGCAGCTTTTCGCCTCAGTTCTCCATGCTTTATTTTTGAGAACAAAGCAGTTCTGCTGGAAACCTGTGAATATCCTGCAATCAATGAAACACTTCATGTATGAAATATGGATTACTCAGATGATACAACAGAAACCGATGGAGGATAAGCCCATGCATTGGATGGTCATCCACATTTTCAAATCTTGCGTTTGCAAGATTGGCAGCAAAATCCATAGCAATAGGCTCTTGTGTTTAGAATTCTTTTGATACACTATTTTATTGCTTGCTATGCTGCTGTTCTGATAACATCAGAACATTCAGATAACCAATTTACCAAGGATGTCTACTAATATAGAAAATATCTGTTTAAATAATCATATTTTTAATCAGTGGAATTCTTCAAGTAAACTTGGGTAAACATACATCAAGAAACCCAAAGGAAGTTCTACCATCTATCAGTTACTTCCAGAAATAAATTGCTCATTTCTGTACTGAAGTGGAATAGCTTGACTGCTGGTTTTTCACCTGTGCCAAAGGTAGGCCTGGAGACAGGCAAATCTTTACACCTTTGAGGCATCTAAATTAATTTGAATGTGTATCTTACTATTAAGCCTATGATAACTACTGTAGCTGCAGAATCCTTTTCTATACCAATCAGACATTGCTACACATCAGTTTCAAGCACCAGCTCTTCCCTTTCAGTGTGAATGCAGAATGTATAAATTAGTGTTGGAAAAGATTAATGAACTCAATTTATGTATTTCACAGATGAAATAAATGTTAAATCCCCATTAAATATTCTTACAGTATATATTACACTATGCACACCTCTGAGAACAAAGGTAAAACAGCCAGCATTTTACAGAAGAAAATGTGATTTCTTCTCACATCACAACTGATCTGGTTCTCTACTTAAAGACTAGTTTAAGATTTGAGAGATTAAATGCTAATGCCTTTAAAAAAATTTATTAGAATCTATTTTAATTCACTTTGCTTTTTAGTGTAAGAAATATAAAGTCCTTTTACAATACTACCAATTCCTGCATGTTCATTAATCGATCTGTGAATCAACATTCCCAAATCAAATGGCAGCTTCCACATCTTTTCCAGCAGTTTACTTTACAAGTCAATTGAAGCTATCTCAAATCTTCAAAAAGATGACTACACTGATCTAAGTTCATATGCATATTACTAAAATTTAAATTTGCACAACCTGTTCTCCATTTGTGTACTTCCTTTGTTGCTCCTTTTGACAAGTGAGTTTGAAACTTCCTAGTCTTACTGTGAATATCCTTTAGGATTGTAGAAAAGCCATTTACTTTCTGTTTGCCAACTCCCCGTCTCTAACAAAACAAAGATGAATGAGATGTCCAGACTCTTACAGTGATGGGAGCAATATTAATACATTTAGGTAGACAAGACTAAAATTAATTTGTGCTATTCACCATTTCTGTGGGCAGGCTGAAGAAAATTTGTCATTTCCTAAGTTGTGTCAATGTTGTATTTCTGTTGACACTAATGAAGCTTTTTTTCATTTTAAAGTGGTAATGTAAGAATAGCAGAATTAGACAATTTAAACATGAAAACATGAAAGGTTGACATGGACAAAATTATATAAATCTGATGTGAAAAAAACCACAGCATATTCTATCCTACTGAAGAGCTAATTTACATTAACTTTCATAAAAATCCTGTCTCTTATCATAGTGGTGATTACTAAGAACTACAACTTTATACGGCAGCATTGTGTTTTAAGGTTTACTCCTCAGCAGTGGTCCATGCTGCTTGATTTATTTAAGTCAACGGTAAATAGATTTGCTATTCCAACCATTTAAGAATTTATTTTAAATGTGATGCTATTCTTTAGGAAGGATTCCCAGTAATACATTTAAATCAATTGTGGCTCTTTGAGAAATAATCTCGAAGATGCTACAAAGCATGGTGTCATGTGATTTGGAAGTTTGCCTTGGTATGAAAGTATGAACCCACCTATAGCATTATGTTGCCATGTTTATTCTTGGATTATCCAACCTCCAACAAAGTCAATGTAATTCTCTTTCTGACTTCACAGAGCTGTGACTTGGTTTTGGTATTGTACTGATCATCCTTTGCAGAGATACCTGCTTCTAATTCTACTTTTACAAAAGAAGAAACTATACCCTTCTTGTCATTAATTCAAAAGACTATGGTATTGTACAAGATTGTATCAGAAAAAAATGGAAAAGACAAGGAAAAGAAATAGGCTGGACATGAATCTAGTGTTCTGATAATTTCCAGTATTGTTTGGATCTTGAATTTTTGGTTCCAAAGCGCAACCTTCCAGTAGCCTAGCTGAAAGACCCAGTTCTGTAATCCATGGCATACCAATATGAAGGCTAATTGTTGAGTAACGACTGCAAGAGGTATCAGGGAAACTAGGCAAAATCCACTAGGAAAAACTATATTAAAATTTCCATCAGGAATAAATTTCCCTTTTTTCATACTTCCCTTTCTAATTGCTGTGCACATACCAACCAGCAGAAGTTTCAATCATTTGAGCCTAGGTCGCACCTGTGATTTCAATGGCACTCATTAATTCATAGCCTACTTTAGATGTCTTCATAAGACTTTTTATACACTTTCACTGAAGTAATATAATATATAAAATGGTTGTAAAAGCTTGATATGAAAAATTTACAACCTTCACCCATACTGCTGAATCCTAAGCGTCAAAAGTAAATTCCCTTCCACTTGGTGCACAAGAGAATTACGTGAGTTTGTATCCTAACCAAACCTGTATGACTTCTGCTTCCAGACAAGCCTGCATAGCCACACTCTTGCCACAGATACTACCCAAGTCCTCCTACCTGCAGCTCTTAGTCACTGTACCCTGAATAGGCTAAGAGTTCTGAGTACAGCTTATGCAATCTTCATCCGATCAGCAACTGAACTGTCTACACATATTGCTGAATATACCCAAGTCAACCATTAATCAATGTGGGCGTTTACTGGAAGAAGGTTAGACTGCTTCATCAGGTAACCTCCCTTGTCCAGAACCAGCTTGGGAGTATCTGAATGGTCTCGCACTGGGCTGTGCGGATGCAACCTACTAGCAGGGAGTGGCAGCAAGTGCCGTTTGGTTTCCGTGCTGTGTAGTCCCCCAGTGTGGGCTTCTGTGCATTTCAGGTGTGCACGTCGATTTTCACATACATAATGATGGTTTCAGGCTGCTTTTTAGGAAAGCTTAGGTTAGGGATACAGTAATTGCTACTCAGAATTCAGATGTTAGAAATCAGTGTAATCAAATCAAAAGCAATTTCTGATATGCAAGAACATATACACAAATGTACTCTCACATTGTAGAATTATATTCTTTTCCCTGCTCACCATTTCATCAGTGTAGTTGCTTTTATGCTGTTGAAATCACAACTATAATGATCCTCAAAAGATACAGCAAGCATCTCCAATTATCTGTGGAATGATTAATTTTCTGCATGGAGTA
Source organism: Eurystomus gularis (assembly GCA_013400335.1). Lineage (NCBI taxonomy): Eukaryota > Metazoa > Chordata > Aves > Coraciiformes > Coraciidae > Eurystomus > Eurystomus gularis. Next base: position 139,160 of record VZZY01022007.1, read on the forward strand.
TGGAAATACTCTGGAAAAAGATAGTGTTTATGCATCTTCCTGGGGATTGTAATGTTTCTGCTCCAGTACTTCCTTAACAATATTGAAATTTTAATTTTGAAAGTCAAACTAAGTCTTCCTCTGCTTCCCTCTGTCAGCTAAAAAAATGTATTTTAATATCTCATCACTTCCATTGACCTTGCTTTTTATGCAGTTATGCACTATAAGCATTATTTTTAAAAATCAGTTAAGCTGGCTGCTTCTAGTGCTGTTCTATTAAAAATGAAATAAAATCCCTTTAAAGAATAAATTCTTCAAGATCCCAAAACATTAAGAAATTCTACATGCAAATTTACAATGACAACTTAGCTAAATTTAGGTTCAACCCAAAAAGGTCAGTTGCATAACAAGACTTTCACAAAATTCAGGGATGTTTAGAGCTTGTAACCCTTTCCGAACACCTAATCTGTGTTTTTTTCCTTTTCTTTCTTAGGAAAACAGAAAAAAACTTTTTCCAGTGCCTTCATTTGGATACAGCAGCTATGGCTGATGATGACTATGTCTTATGATTAACTCCTATGTCAATTTATGCTATTACTGCAAATTGGCACAGAATAGCACTGTATAAATACTGATGTTTCATCAGCGGCAGGTTTTTCTTGTCCTTTTCAATGTTTCCTATCAAAAAACTCAAGTTTAGGATCTTGCATTTGTCCTGTATCTGTGAGTAACAAGTAAACACCCCTGTTTCTGCCTTTCCTTTCCAGTGTTCCTTCCCCCACAACACACACCAGGTACTACATCTCAAATTAATACAAGATAAATGCTCCGATGCTTACAAAACTATGGTGAAGTACAGTAACTTTATAACTTACTTTGTGAAAATTTTAACTCTTCCCCCTTCACTTTTTCAGTTACAAAACAAAGTTTCAGTGTTTTCAAACTTCCAAGGATTTTGGATTCCAAGGAGTAAGAAAGGCACCCTCTCTTGCGGAGATATTGATAATCAGTAAATCCAGAAAAGCTTTCATTTGTTGTGCTGTGCTTTAAAATCACAAATGGGGAAAATTTTGGATGCAAGTATTGAGACAGTATAGTGACAGATGAGCTCGACAACCTTAGAGCTGCACACCAGAAAATGTCTGAACAGCTTCCAGTAATGAACCAATGTTCTTAAACTTTACTGTCTTCCTCTATAGTACAGCTTCGTTATTTCCTACACAGACACACACCTTTAAAACATTGAACTAATATATGGAAAGATTACAGTGCTTATACAAATTCATGAAAGAAACTATGGAGTTGGAAGAGAAACTGACTGCAAATAGGCACAAACATAGTCCCTAGAAATTATCCTTCCAAATCCTAATGTATATTCTGAAGTGGAATCTATAAGAGAAACTTTAAAGATCTGAAGTCATATTTAGATCTTACTGAAGGTTACATCATTAGAAATTAAGTCTACATGGAAAAATAAAAACAACCAAGCAAACCCTTTTTATGTAATCACCTGATAATTTTGGTGGCCAAGCACATTGCACCTCCAACCACCCAAAAAATTCAATCATAGCTTTGAGATATTATTTGTGAAGGTCTGAGCTACTACTTCCTACACCAAATAGGTAAGTGAGAAAATACAGGTACAAATGAACTGGAGTGATATTGCTTTAATTAGAAATTAAGAGGGTGTTGGTCAAGAGCTCTACCAAGTGTATACTCAGATTACTTTGGGTTGGAAAGGTGAAAAGATGGAAAATTCAGTAACCAAACTGGGATATAGAGCAAAAGTCTCATGGTTTGCAAAGCAACAACATGCCAAAATATGGAATTTAATCAGAGATTCTCACCTATATATCTCTAGTCTGTACTTCTTTAGTAGCTCACATTTCATTTTCAAATGTAATTTAGGTACTTCCAAATCTGTAATTTATCGGAAATCAGTTGGACTCTCTGCTATTTTATCGATCTTCATAAACCCCTTTGTAGTATTTGTGTTGCCAGACTGAATCAGGGAAAAATGTACAACAAGCCCCAAAAGTTATATTGGGACTTTCAGTCCAACTCAAATTTAGATAAGCGTCTTAAAGTTTGGAGGATTATGGTTATCATTAATTGTATCACACTGAAGTCTCTGCAAACAGCTGATTTCAATTATATACTCAGTATTTTCAAAGAGCTTTCTGAAGATAGGAAATGTAATGAGTACTAATCAATAAATATTTCTGCAGTAACATGAGAAATATGGAGCCATTTTGTTGTATGCCCCTTTAAAAACAAGAACATGATCCCACTTTGGCTACTGAAATCAATTTTCCCTTTATTATGGGAAATAATTATTACCCTCATAGACCCATACAGGTAGAGCTACATTCTGATAGCAGGACAAAAAATCTGAAAAGAAAACCAAAAATACGTAGAAATTTTTGTGTAGACCCAGGAGGTGGATTCCACTACTTTATTTAATTTACTTTTATTTAGTCTTAGTATTTTTGTGTTTCTGACTATTCCATTAACTAGTCTTTCATACTTTCTGGACAGAAGAAGTAAAGTGCTATAGAATCAGCATCTGCAAGAGGTGAGGTTCTACTTTAAACAGCTCATACTGTTTTGCAGCACCTTCCACCACAGTGTCCTCAAAGAGGCTTGCAGCACCGTTGGCCTAGCGCAGACTCAGCAGAGTGCTACCTCCTGATTTCTTCATCATAAACATATTTTTAGCTATATTCTGTTCAAAGTCAGACCTTACCTGACTTGGTAAAACTAACAGAAACTGACATATTTGCAAGTATCTACATATAGGGCTTATGTCAACAATAATAAATGGCGATAATTAAATGCAAAATAATCTGGGGTCCTGAGTCAGCACTACGTTACTCCAGTGGGATAACTGTAGTGTAAAACAAGACTAGCACAGGGTCAAGGGAAGGTTCATTATTACTGCTGTAATTCTCTTGCATTTCCACAACCAATTACACTGCAATAATTAGAGGTCCCACCTGCTTTCCATGACGCCTCTCATCACTCTGCTTGGTACTCATGATCACTCTTTTTTATGCAGTGCAGAAAATCATGCACATCTGCACCTGTTGGAAATATCTTTTAACTCCGAGGGCTGCCGGTGATGTCTGTCGACGTGTCACATATTTCACAATTGGACAAAATTGAAGGAAGGCCATACAAGGTGTCAGTGGTACAGGCAAATTTCTCAGTTCCCAGCTCTTTGCCCTAACCAGTAAGCTTTCTTTCTTTTATGTGTGTGGCCACAACCCTGGAAGTTATTATTCTCCCAACAGGTACAGCACCAGTAACCACAGGGTAGCTTTATTTACCCTGCCTCCACAGTAATATTTCATTTCTAAGCTCAAAGAACTCTCTCAGGCTAAGAAGAGTAATGTATTCTACAGGTTAAATCTATTCTTGTTTTTCTTCTGAAGAGCTGAAAGTCTAGCAATTACTGTGACAGATGGATTGATGATTTCTATGATGCGGAAACTTGTCCACAGGAATTAAACTGAAATCTCCAAACCCATTACTCATATTGGCTGTTAGACTGTTGTCACGTAATAATTGTCATTAACTTTCGTCGCTGTGGACAACATTTGAATTAGTGAATGGCTCCATTAGCTTGTTACTGTAGCACTCCTATGCAGAGCAATACTTTCTGTCAATTTTTTTGTCATTTAGTCTGAATACATTTGAACCAGACATGGAACCAATATTAGAAATGTGGATTAATATTTCTCCCAACACTCAGAAGCATTTGAACATTGTATAAAGGAGTTTTAGTGCTCTATGATTTTGGAAGAACTGTTTCAAGGGGATTTTCAGTGACCAGAACAAGATGTTTGAGAGGTTGCTTACATACACTGGAAATAAACAATAACGTGTCTCACAGAAATTAGCATTTCAAATAACAAAGTTATTGTGTGGACTGAGTTATGAACTGATTGGATTTTCCTGAGATAATCTGAAGCACCACTCCTGCCTTGTATCTAGTCAGTAACTGCTGTAGGCAACGTTAGGTCATGAATGGTGTCTTCTGAAGCAGACATCAGGCAAAACTTCAGTTTTGAGGGTCATGATCCACCTCACCCTCCCCATGCTGGATGACCAATTGCCCCGGCCAAAATTCTCAGGCAGGAATCAGTTAAAAGTGGCCTAATACCTTCCTAGTTTCCTGGTTCCAGACTTCATCATTAATCCAAAAAAGACATAGGAACCGGCATTTGATACATTCGGGAACATTCCCTGTGACTTACTTAGGGACTGAATTCCAGAGATTGCTTATAGGCGTGGAAAGGAAGGAAACATCTTTCCTTTGTTCCCAAATGTCTCTCTGCAGTCTGTGTTTGTAATCATAACAGCAGGAAAATTTTAATACTAGTGATTTACAAATGCTTTCTTACTGAGAGCCGATTTTTTTTCTTCTCTAAAGACATAGTAAATACTGCTACTTAACTAAATTGAGCTAATATTTCTGTCCATTTTATGAGCTAAGAATTACAGTTTAATTTCCATGGGTGTAGAATATGAACAAAAGGGGATCTGTAGCACAAGAAAGCACAGTATCTCTGAAATCAAACCATGCATTCCAAAAATGCAAAACATTTTCCTTAACAACGGAACAGAACAAAAAACTTTCTAAAAATTTTTATTCCATTCTGTTTAATATTAGCTATCCTTCTCAATGTAGCTGAGCAAGAAGATTATTGATAGATAAAGCAAAACAGATAGAATTAACTCATTTGCTCAACTGAGGAGAATGTCAGCAGCACAACTGGAAATAAAGCCCAGCGGCATTGATCTGAAGCTTCTTATCTTAACCTGGAAGGCTTCTGTAACTTCACATAATTAAACACTTGAACTGAAGATTTTGTGCCTTTACAGGTTAAGATTCTCCTGAAATAATCTCCCTTGAGTTTTCAAAAGGTGCATCTTCCTAGATGACTTAATTAATAGTGTCCAAAATAGAAGAATCCTCATTAAAAAAAGGAAAGAGGTTTTTTTTTGGTTTTTTTGACAGAGTCTATAGGAATGTTTGTCCTTATTATGGTCAGAGATTCATCCACACAAAACAACATGAAAGCTGAGGCTGAACGGGAGGATCATTTTTCTTTCATTAACTCTAACAACTACGTGACTGGATCATTTAATTGAAGAGAACGCTTGTGTCAGGATTAAAAAGAAATATAGGAAACTGTTCCAGTTAAGACTTTTTAAATTGAAAATGATAAGGAAAATCTACAATTAATTTGTATTATTTCCAAAAGATCCTCAAGAATTTTAAGGCCTTAGGAGTCTGATTCACGTAGAATCACAGAATCACAGAATGACAGGGGTTGGAAGGGACCTCTGGAGATTATCTAGTCCAAAGTTCACCTGAAGGTTGCAGAGGGCAGCATCCAGGTGGGTTTTGAATGTCTTCAGAGAAGGAGACTCCACCACCTCTCTGGGCAGCCTGTTCCAGGGCTCTGCCACCCTCGAAATAAAGAAGTTCCACCTCATGTTTAGATGGAACTTCCTATGTTCAAATTTGTGCCCGCTACCTTGAACAAGCAGAGACAATCTACATTGAAACATTGCATTCGAGTTGAGACAGTTAATCAACACAGTTTATGTTGATTTTGTTTTGCCTTATATGACTATAAAATATTGTAGTTCTAGGGCTGCTTTCAGAAGCAGCGTGACCCAGTCAAGCACAATGGGTATGTAGCTGTACACATCTGGGCCGCCTCTGTCAACCACTGCAATTGTGTGTTCCTGCGTGAGTCAAAGTCTCCAGGCTAATTTTTAGAAAGGTCTAGGTGCCAGATTTAAACAAGTACTTGAATTGCTAAAGATATTTTTTAGGGAGTGAAGGCCGTAGCACTTACATACCTAAATTTCACTGAAATCAGCAACAAGATGCTTCAATTCCCATCAGTATGAACATCAGTACCCAAGCTAGCCTCTGTGATGACCAGTTTAATCTCTTAAATTGCTTAGAGCTTGCTATATGCTCTGTGCCTCTGAACGCCTAAATTTATGTGCAGATATGCCTTCAAGTCACTTATCAAAAGAAAAAGCCAGTATTCATTTTTTTAAATGCCACCTAATGGTTTTAGGGAGCTACTTTACCAAGAGTTATTTTAACCAGGTATCTTTTATTTTCTAAAGATGTTTTTTCTTTGTGACTATAGGATTAATTTTGTTTCCATTGACACTGAATAAATTGAACCTCAGTACTGTCCATTTTGCTGTTCAAAAGTCCACAGAAAGAATGTACTTCTGTAGCTCTGTTTACTTATTGCCTTCCACTCCCTTTAAGCAGTGCTGTTTAGTAATACTAGTTCACCATATATAAGCTTGTTGTCTTTGGCTGGATTGTGTAAAATGAAGATCAGACCAGAAGCTGACTCCAAGATGTTAAAATAGGAAAAAGTACAAACCTGCTCCTATTCTTAAGTATTTAAGTATTTAAACCTATTTGCATAAAACAGACTAATTTCCAATTTTGCAATTATTATTCAAAATTTTCACAAAATATACATAAATGAATACAACAAACAGTAAAATTTATTTTTAAATTCAAGAAAGGTGATTGTGTTTATATAGGGCAAGTTGAGGACACAATTTCATAATATCATTGCTTTTTACTGCTTGCTTGATAGGTCCCTTTTTCAGGTTGCCAAGCATTTAAAAAAACTCAAAATACGGCTAGATGTGTTTTGGGAGATGTAATTCCCATATTAAACACATGGGATCGAAACGGAGATGATGAGCATTCCTGTACAATGTGAATTTCAATAAAGATGACAAGAGCCTCCCTGGAAGGCAGCCACGTACAAGTACAGTTTTATGCATCATTTTGACAATAAGCTCACTCCCGGCAGGTTATTGTGAAGAAAAAGGCTGCACAGATATTAACAAATGAAAAAGCAATGAGTACCAGAGGAGGTCACCATTCCCACCTTTTTCAAGTGTGGTTACATTAACTTCCTGCTAGGGTCAGTGAAAAGCTATCGGCACCTTCTCAGCAATCCCTTCATGGCCCATGGAGGGATCCCAGGGATCCCTAAAATTAAGAGAGGTGACCACAAGCAGTAGTGCTTAGTGTTGCAAACATACACCAGTGTGATTGCAGAGAATACCAGTGTGTAGCAACTCTCGTGTGCTTACATGGAGGCTGTGGGAATTCAGCCATACCTTGGAAGTAGCATCACACGTCAATCATCAAGATCCTGGACATTATAGTCTCCTTACCCATGTGTCCCGCATACATTTCAGCACGCTTTTATTTGTGTAGCTCTAATTTAGAGTTACACAATGCTCAGTTACCCTTTACTTATGCAAACGGCATGCTGTTGGCTGCAAAAGACTCTCCTCTACAGCCCTGTGCCAATATTATCTTCTCTTCCTAATCCCCATCGGTGAGAAAGTAATGGTGGTCCCAAGAACTGATGTCATTAACTTAATTCATCAAATACCTTAAAATCATTCTTATGTTATTAAATAATAACACAAATTGCCATTAGTAATAGGATGCTATTGTCTCAGAGAGAATTCGTTTTCAAAGAAGCTCTATGAGATCATTGTTAAAACCTCTTTTAGAGACTGGGAAACAAAGCACAGAATCATACCTTGCCTAAGTCTGTAGATCTCAGTGTCAGCCAGAACTGGGACTGGCTTCAAGAAACTAATCGTGAAGTTAAAAGCGAGCCAAATACTTTCAATCCAGGCACCCAAGCACCTTAAGGAGGATTTGCAAGTTTACAAAAGCTAGACTAAACACGAACAAAATTTTCACTCGTTTTTATTTTTTGGGGAGGAGTCACATTCCCAAGCTTTTCTCCTGTGACCAAAAAGTCTGAAACCCTATCCTTGGTTCCTTCCCCTACATGTATTCAAAAATATTGATGTAATCACATGATCAAAGGCTTAAGAGAAGAGCAAATACTCATGAAAAGAAAAAAATCACACGACCAACAATATCAAGGCTGCCCTTTAAGCAAAAACTATGATGGCAACTACAGTGCCAAAAAGATTTCAGTGAAGACGGGGAAGTAAGTTCTAAGCAAAACTAAAGCATTTTTCAAGCATGTCTACGTAGTCGCGAATGTAATGAAGTTCTCAGTGCAAAGACTGCCAACACAACACTTTGTGTTACATAATGCAGAAACAAAGTCTTGTGTTTGTAGAAAGAGTGTTTCATCTATGAGCTGTGATTTCCTTTCTCTTCCAATAATCTTATAATTGTACATATAACTGTCAGTAGTGACAGAGGCCAGGACATTAATACTCTGCATTCGTTCCCATGTGGCACTCTCAAAGGAAAACTACTCCAAAATTCTCTCTCTACTCCTGCCTTCAACGTGACAGACTGTCAGCTGTTGCACATTGATGTAGGTCTGGTAATATCAATTCACATGAACTGATAATACAATCAAAAAACAAATTACTTTTGTCCTAAAATGGGACTATATTGTTCTAGACCTCCAAATCTCCCAGGAGCTAAGACAGGCCACTATAAAAGCTTGGGTCACAAACTGGAATTTATTACAGGCAAATAAGGCTTTGGCCTAGGAATTCTCTTTGCCTATTAAGTTAATGAGCCTTGACAAAACAATCATCTGAGGAGTAGCTGACAAATTATCTGAAGCAGCAATTTGAAAGGCATTGGCTGGCTTACAAGCATTTCAACTGGGAGAACATGGCATCATGTTCATGTTCTTCCTCTGGAAGAGTTATTTGTCAAACCAAATTTCTTGCAGCTCAGCAGCGTATTCTCAACACTGGAGCACTGAGATACAACAATTACTGCAGTTACCAAAACAAGCAAATAATCCCCTGTCTCTTCCTCCCCAAACGTGAGGCTGACAAATTCTGATGAAAAACTCTTTCTAAGAAGCCTGCAAGAAGACAGGGCTTTTTAAATTTAACTGGAGACCATAGAAGTCTATAATGTGGAGGAACAGGGCTTTGAGGAATTCAGGTGAGTAACGGGCGACCGTTCAAAATGCCTGGTCTAAATTTGGAGGAGACCGTTCAAAATGCCTGGTCAATATCTAGAGGATTTTATTTTTGTAGTACAACTTCCAATAAATATGGTGGTATCACAGCTGTAGATTTAAAACAAGGTCTTTTTATGAATTAGTTCTTCCAAATATTCAACACAATACAGCCCTGAGACGCATCACCTCTGTGAAATTCAGGTTTGCGTACAACGAACACTTCTGCAAAAATAGCCACTTTGATTAGGGATGAAATGGAATTGACATTTTTCTGAAATCTGTTCTCCAACTGTGAATACCGAGTCCACTTGGAAATCAGATCATGGTGTATGTTGTAAAGCTGTCACTTTCCTCATCAAAGGCATTTGTTGAAATATTATTTCAAATGTCTTCCTCCAAGGACAGCTATTCCAAGAGTCTTGTGGAAAAGATGACAGTATTTGAGAACATCAAAAACTGTCATATTTTCCATCTGAATGTTATTTCACAGTGGGAAGGAAGTATAAATTATAGCAATCAGTTGCCTCTACCACAGCATGTAGCAGAGCATAGTGCAGAGCAGTTAACCACGAGCTGTGTCGTTTCTCATCTTTTGTGTTCTTTTTGCAGTTTTTGTCGGACTGTTAAAATAAACAAAGTGATTAAATATACAGGGACCAAAGCTTAATTTTACGTCAAAATAGAATGAAATCTTACTCTTAAGGAGAATTGTTAGCTGACACTCAGTAGAACAAAACCCAGTCCTGTTATCAGGTCATCAAATATCTGATGACCAAGTATTCAATCAATCACACAATAAAGCAAAACGATGTAGAGAACTATACCTCCTGGTGGCAAAATGGCATCTTTCTACGAGCTCTCCAGGGCTCCACTTATTACTGGCCTCTGAGTATCTGTACTGCAGGAAGTAGCCTTAACAGATTCACACTTTTCCCCCAACCTCCATAGTCCTGACAGTCATGTCTATAGAGATCGACCACGTAGCAATGAATTGCATCTCTCTATGGTTAGCAAGCTGCAAAATAATCCTCAGTGCTTCCAGTACACAACTCCATGACTCGAAAATCCCCTAGAACCTATCTTTCTAGTTCAAGTTGTTCCTTTCCTTTCTAAAGGGACCATTTAAAAAGTAAGAGTCTTTTTATAATAATCTCTTTGGTAGTCTGGCTCTAAACACAGAAGTATTGTGAGTCTTACAGATAAATTATTCATGTGTACACCTATACCTAAAGACTTGAAGTCATTTTACCACGTTTTTGGCTAGTTATTTCCTTTTAGTTAATATTTGCAGAGAAATTAAAGTATTGTGGATGGATCTATTAGTGGCTGGCACCCTTCTGGAGTTATTTATATATTTATAATACATTGCACTGGCCTGAACAGCTTAACTAATCACTTTGCCCAGTGATTAAGCATCTTTTTACAAATTGTAGAAGCTACACAGTTTTCATTCTAATAAACTGACAGCTTCTGCATGGTCTTACCACATCTGTGGCATTCTTCACTAGTATTCGACTTACTGCTTTTTAAATTTAGCTTTCTCCTTCATAGCACTGCAATTCCTCTAACAGTTTTTTTTCTGTTCCTTGGGGTTTATTTCCTGTTATTGTCTTTTACATTAATTTACCATTTTACTTTGCACTTACACACTTCTGCTCTTTTCTTCCCACATTAACTCTTTTCATTGAAAAGTGTTTTCTGTAGAAAATGTTTATGATCAAAGCTCCAAATAAAATTAATTTTCTTCTACTCTGGAATATAAAACATGATCGTTTATTCCTGACAATGGAAGCATTCGACATCTTCTTGAAAACTTGTACATAACGCTTTCTCTGTCTTGCAAGTCTTACTTGCAAATAGATTACTACTATTCTAGTAGACTATAGAAAAATAGCTGGGTTATACTAGCAAACAGTTTTGGATAGTATGATTTGCTTTATTAAGCACTTCTCAGGAGGCAATCACTGACAGTATTTTACAGAAATATCTTCCATTACTTCAGTTATGGAAATGTTCATCATTTTAGGTTTTACCAACTGTCCTCGCAGAGCATAGCTAACCTAGGAATGCTAAATTTTAGATTTGTTCTCAACCATGACTTGGCGAGGGAGGTGATTATTTTTTGCTCAATTTCTTCTAAATGTTTCAGGCAGCCACCATATAAACCCAAAGATGCTCAGTGAACAAAGTATGCACAATACAGAAATAAAATGACTGAACCAAACCAAATTACTACAGCTTTCAGAGAAGTCTTAGTCCCTTTCTGTACTCACAGAGAAGCAAATACTGAATTCAGTTGTAAAATGTGACACGTATTATGTAACCTATTTTAGAGCACCATTCCAATGGATCAAAACATTGCCTGTGTTCATCACTGGATTTTGGATGACCAAAATTATACACCGAGGTATATCTTCCAGTGGTGCAGATGTGAAAGCATGATTAAAAACAAGCACAAGCTGTAGAAAAAAGAAGATTTATGGTGAAGATGCAATCTATGAGATAAATCCAGTGATGTTCATGCACTCTAATGAGGAGGTGAGGAAGAAGCGCATGCAGTACCTGGTGATCTCAGAGTCAGGGAGCAGGCCTACGTGGTAGTGGGGATAGGGAGCTGTAAGAAGGAAGCTTTTGTCACACTCGACAGGGGAATAGTGCCTAGGAGAAGGTGGTTTATCACACAGTTTGTTCACAGTGCTGTAAACAGGTTCAGGAGGCCTGGTGATACAGAGACAAGAGTAAAAGATCAGGTGTGTATTAGTGGCCGAGAATACAGAGAGAATACAGAATTCATTTTAAAAGCATGCAGAGCAAATCTGTCAAGACCTTTTCAGCAGGGCTTTTCTGACAAGTAAAGTGTGCTGTTAAAGGAAACATTTCATAACATAATATTACGGCATACAAGCAACTGCATGTAAAGATACACACAGCATAAGAGGGCCATAAAACTGCCTTATGGGAAGTGTGGCACTGAAAGGGAATATCTTCTCTCTGAAGTTCAGTGATTAATTTTCCCGCATACTCTGCTTGTTTGTTTTGGCTTTTTTTAAATCTGATAACATTACTTCTGCACAGCTTTCTATTATCTTAATTTTGAACATTGCATAGAAGAAATTATGATGTTTATTACCTGAAAGGAGGTAATATTTACCTGTTAATTTAAGATAAAGATGAAGTACCTATTAGTTGTTAATACAACATACTTCTGCCCTGATGAGCTGGGGCTTTGCAAGTGGAGCTGTGGTCAAAGTGAGCCATATGCTATAATAACATGGATGGTAACAAACTGTGTAAGCAATTCATCTCATTGGCAGGCAATTAATTTCAAGAGTTCGTTGCTCTCTTTACAGATTCAACCTTCAAAATCTTATTATGCCGACCACATCTCAAACAGCTAACCTTGTTGGCAAGGCTACTGCAATTGCGCTTACACTGCTGCTCCAAATGACAGACAGCAGCCTGTGAAGCTTGATACAAAAAATAAATCCTAAAACTGACACTGACTGGTCACCAAGCATTTCTCTCCTGGTGTGTAAAGGTCAACCGCTTGGGAGAGGCAATACTTACCACAAACCTCCCAGGGAGCTGCGTGGGGAGAAGGGAGAAGGTGATGCAGCCTTTAGTACCAACCAACCAGGGATCCACAGGAGACAACCAGAAGTTTTTTAAAAAATGCACCACACAGTACATATCCCACCATGCACCTTTTCCAGCTACTGTGTTGGTCCCAGCAGACACCTCTGGACCTACTGGCAGAGTGAAACTTGACTCATAATTTCCTGAAGTTTCTGTTCTAAAGAGTGCCAAGATGCAACTGCTGTTATAACCTTGCTTCTGCCAGAAGATCCAGGGTATGCCACTGTCTTTAATCACAGCAGTACAGTATTAGCTAGATGAAAATCTTATTTCAGAAGCCTGAAAATATCAAGAGGCCGAGCAGTTAATGAACTCTTTTTGTTCTTCTGGCTGCACTGTGTCTCACATGGGTGTGGTTTGTGCCGTGACTTTCACAGGTACCAGAATTTATTACGGTCGTGGATGCACTGGCAGATACAGAGAGCGTATTTTCCTTTGTTGTTAGCTTCTGGTTTTATCCTTTGGGGGAAAAGGAGTAGCTGCTTTACTTGAAAATTGGTCTCACTTAATGCTAATAACATTATTCATAGCAATCTGACATATGATTTGAGAACTCTCTGTGCCTGACTTTCCCAGGGAAAACTTAACAGTTAAAAAAAGGGCAATTTAAGATTACCCAATATCAAAATAGCAAAGCTGTCATTCAGTAAGTTACAAAGCATTCTGTCAATCCATTTAAAAATGTTTAAGGCAGCAACTATTTTTTTTTTTTTAATCACAGTATTTCACACTTGTTGCAAAGGATTTGATTTATTTACTAAATCAATTGCTGCTTCCAATTCAAAAAATCCAGAATAAAACCCACTTTTATTATTTTATTTCAGATATTCCCTCAAAAATCACTTTTGCTTTTCTGCAGTATATTAAAGAACAAGTACAAATATCAAATATAAATGATACCTACTATGAAAATAGAATAAATATTTCCCCTGTGCAGGAAGATGAATAAAAACTGTAGATTTCTCCATGGCTTGAAAACTAAACAGTCCATAAACAACTTGCTAGCTTCCTATATTCAAGTTACTTGTCTTTTCTAACTGGTAGATGACATGAGATTGTCGCTATCTCTTGGATTTGTCATGAATGCTCAAACTACACTGAGTCATCAGTGAGTGACCATCCAACCTTGTGCTGAGACACAAATCATGCCACAGAGATGCACAGATATGAGAGATTGCTCTTTTAACTGACAGTTACAAACTGCTTCCAAAAGCAAAATGAAGATAAACATTCAACATCTACCTAACAATATGTCTTGTGAAGCCCAGCAAATTTTAAAACATTCAGTATTTTTCACTTTCTGTCTTGCTGGATGGTAGAGTACCAGAAAATGAACAAGTCACTGTATGGATGTATAAAGTTTTTTAGTTGTTGGTATTATATAAATATATATATATACACATACTGCAACCTAGCTAACAGCATACCCTTGGTAATTGAGCTGAGAAGAGAGGTCTTAAGGTTAAGAAAAGGAACTCAAACTTTTTATCCTTTTAAAGCTTGGGCTCTTAGAATATAATTTGAGATATCAGCTAATTCCAGTTATGAGTGCACTTAGGCCTATGAACTGGTCTGAGATCATTATAGCCACCTATTTACCATCAGATGTCATTCTTCAGGGTCATTAAGATCGTGGACTGAACTGATTCTTTAGATACCTTCATATTACTTTTTGCAGATTGCAGAGCTGGGCCCTGGCTGCACATTTCATTGGCACAGAAAAGTAGGAACTTGAAAAATAAGCAACGTGTAACATCGACGGTCCAGCTCAGATCAGTATAAACTTATTTTCTCTCTCAATTTGATTCAGTAAACATAAACAGTGTAAAAATAATTGAAACTTGGGATAAAAAAATGGAAAGGAGGCAAATGATTAAAACATACTGGGCAGATCACTGTCCTGGTCATACAAACTGTGCTTCGTGTAGGTCAGTAATCCTTAAAAGTAATATGAGATACCTGCTGCAACAGACAACTTCAAATATCCTCCTGACTCTTCACCTTCCGTGTGGCAAACTAGTGCTTAGCTACGATATTACGTACCTACTTTGTAAAACAACAATGCCAAATAATAATAATAATAAATTATGAAGACCACCCAGCTTTCTTAAATGATTTTTCTAATGCAGCATTTTTTCCGGTCCTTTTTTTCCTCCTCAGTGGAAGAAGAAGAAAGATCCGACAGGATCAGCCCACTTGGTAAATCCTTTCTCACATATCTTCTCCAGTGCTATGACAGAGACATGTCTTCTCTCAAAGCATGAGATAAGGAGAATGCTGTTTAGAAATACTTTCTAATGTGCCATTCTGAAAAAAATACAGCCAAGCTCACATCAACTTTTCTCACAAAATAATTAAGAGCCAGACTGAACATAAACATTGAGGCCTTTATGATGCATTAATTCTTTAGACGAATTTAAAAACATATGGCAGGACATTTAGCATGCTGTAGCAGAAGTGTAAATGCTAGATATATATTATTTAAGGACTGATTCACTGTGGTCTATTTGCATCACTTTCAGA
This sequence comes from Eurystomus gularis, assembly GCA_013400335.1. Taxonomy (NCBI): domain Eukaryota; kingdom Metazoa; phylum Chordata; class Aves; order Coraciiformes; family Coraciidae; genus Eurystomus; species Eurystomus gularis. The sequence goes on from VZZY01022007.1 coordinate 154,288, forward strand.
TACAGCAGGCACAGCTTCAGAGGTTTTGTCATATTTAAAATAAATACTAAGCAATTTTTGTAATTTTTAACATGAGGAAAAACAAAGATATATGTTACGGAATTTATTTTTCGATTATCTTAATGTTGTTAATACTTAAAAATCCCCTTAAAATGCCAAATGTGTGATTACTGTATACTTAATGGATAATTGTAATATCTCTTTTAATGAGTAATTATCTAATATGGGTCAATTCTGAAAAATAACTGCTGCTTTAACTCCTTAGTTAGCAGGTCTGCTTCCCTTCTGCCTTTAAATTGTTGATAGAGTGACAAACGTACATTACATTTCTCTGTCTTTACCAGTGAGCTAAAAAAAAAGCTCTGTGATAAATGAGAGCAGCAACTGCTAGGTCTAGATGGACCACAATAATTAGGTTACCATGAGAATCAGACATACAATAGTACAGGAAAGATGACAAAAAATGTAGTAGCTTGAGCATGCTTCAGATAATTCAGTCACAAGAGAGAGAATCAAGTCACTCAGCACCACAAGGTTAGCCTTTAAATGTTAGTGTGAACAGCAAATATAAACTACATTCCTAGGGAAAAAAAAAAAAATTGAAAACTGCAATTGTTGGTCAGTATAGATATAATTACAATGAGGCACAATTTCCATAGAAAGGTGTAACCAGTTGTGGAAAGCTACAGTAACAGTGGGAGCCAGAAGACTGATCTGACACTGGTTTTATTTATTTCGTAACAGATTTTGTAAAGAAAGCATATCTTCCTAGTTGTTTGTAGTTTTTATTATTCCTGGTTTGGATTTTCATTGTGCTATTGTTTCGGGCTGGCTTTATTGCACAGTAGAAGATATAAGAAAATGGTATTATTAAAACCATTCTCTCAGCATCATGCAGGGTCCTCAATTTAATTTTAACTTTTTTTTAATTGCAAAATCCAGTTTCGTAGAGTTCAGTTGCCAAAACATAGCACATTAAATGTTAACAGTTTCTTTTCTTTTTTTTTTTTTAAATTTTAAAACCTTTTATGATATGGAAATAAACCAGCTAAGCTCTTAGAGCATATTGACTATGCAGGGCTTGAGCCAGGAAACACTAAATTCAGTCTGAGAGAAAATACATTTTAAAAAGTTTCCAACTGTTTTGTTTGGTTTTTTTAAGTAGCAATTTTTAATTGCACCCAAGTTTAGTAAAGACAACTACTACATTAGTATTGCTAGTATAATCTTGCTGGGAAGTGTGCAGAGTTGTCTGTAAAAGTTTATCATTGATGCAACAAAAATCAGTGGCAATTTAATACAAATGAACACTTCCACTTCTATTAACCAGTGATTTATATATATATATGTCTTTTGACTTTGAACTTCTTGTTCGTATATCCTTCTGGGAGAACCACACACTTTATTGTTCAGTAGGTTTATCTGGAATTGATTTTGCTTTATAGGTTTTGTCCTCAAAATTACAGTAAGAAACAATCACTCAAATGACATGCTTATTTCAACTAAATGAAAGACAGAGAAGGGTGTGAAGAGCCGGAGGAAAATGCCAGAAGTACATTACCTTAGCTCTTTCCAGAAACCCTTCTATAATCAACAATTTCTCAGCTTTTCCATTAATAACTGCTATTTTCATGAGCTTTAAAAGTTTTCATAACTGTAAAACAACTGCTTAAGATCATGGCAGGTTTTCTAGCACAGAAATTAAGAGTAAGGATTGCCTTGTTCCCCTTAACAATACTATTTTAACATTTTAATCAGGTTTTCAAATGAAATGACCTACAAAAATGGATAAGTATAATTTAGAACTTCTAATATTCTACACCCAATTCTATTCGCATCATTCTTAGCCACTAGGAATTAGGAAATGAAATGACTGATTAATTTGAAAAAAACAGTGATGATTTTGTGTTGCAGTAATGGAAAAGGCTGTTTCACGTAGGAATGGTTAGATTTATCAGATCAAAGGCCCTAGTCCCTTGGAGTGACCTTTTAGGAAACAGAGCCAGTAACAAAAAGCCTTTCCCTGCTCTGCTGATGAAAATCAGCAAGTTAAGGACCACGTAGACCAGAAACTAAATCCAAGCTAGTGGTGGCTAGTAGCCCTATCCACCATGAATTTGACCATATATACTCATCCGTATTTGAACATTTTTATACTCTTAGGCTTCACAACACACTGTGGCAATGAGTCCCACAAACTAATCATGTGACATACCCAAAAACTCCACCTTTGTGTACTGCAAGCCTGTTACTTGGTTGCTAACTGATAAGACATGGTAATATTTCAAAAACTTCTATTTTCTATCTTTTAAACAGATGCATTAATGGTAAACTCCCTGTATCTGGGTTGTTAAGAGCGTGCCAACAGCAGTTGCCTGTTGCCTTCTCTATGCCACAGATACTTTTGCAGATCTATGTTCTATCTCTCTCTGGTATCTTTTTTCTGTACTGGAATTATTTGTTATTTAGCTGCATCTGGAAACCCTGCTACACCCCTGATCATCCATGTCACCCTATCCTGGGGCTCTTTCCAGTTGCCTCCATGTAGTATTCAAGACTCGGATGCATCATAGGTTCATATACAAAAATACTACATTTTGCACTCCTTTTGTTTCCTGTCAGATCCTATTTCCATTCTTATTCACTTTTTTGATTGCTCTTGAGACTTGATCTGACAATTCACAGAACTAACCACAATCAACCCATGGTGTCTTTCTTAAGCGGTAAAAACTACTTTAAAAGTTTATGCCCATGATACATGTAGTATGTACTTACAGAATCACAGAATGGCAGGGTTGGAAGGGACCTCTGGAGATCATCTAGTTCAACCTCCCTGCCGGAGCAGGGCCATAACCTGTACTGGTACATGGGGTTATTCCTCCCCAGGCGCAGCACCCTACACTTGCCCTTGTTGAATTTCATCATGTTTCTCTCCACCCAACTCTCCCACCTGTCCAGGTCACGCAGAATGGCAACACAGTCTTCTGGTGTGTCAGCCACCACTCCCAGTTTTGTATCACCAGTAAACTTGCTGAGGATGCACTCTATCCCTTCATCCAGGTCATTGAGGAATACATTGATAGGACTGGACACAGTACTGACCCCT
>VZZY01022009.1:5357-20506 GCA_013400335.1 Eurystomus gularis
AGATAATAATAATAAAATGGAATATATAGAAATACATACAAAACCAGTATCAAACCCAACCTCCCCCTGATGGCAATTATGTCACCGTCGCCACTGAGGCTGTAAAGAAGGCACTGGCAAAGTCCCAGACTGGGCTCAGTAGCTGATGGGAACTGGGTTCAGGAGCTGGGTTCAGGAACACAAAAATCGGGATCAAAGGCAGAATGGAGAAAGAAAAGCAAGGCCAAGAAGGAAGACCGAAGGGAAGGCTGCAGAAAGCAAGGCCTCATGATCCTTCAGCTTTATACTGAATATGACATATATGGGATGGAATCCCTTGTTGGTCAGTTTAGGGTCACCTGTCCTGGCCGCTCCTCCCTGCATGTGCAGCCTTTCACTTTCTTCACCCCCTGATGGGGTACATGAGTTAGCAGTGACCTCGGTCTGCACAGCAATCCTTGATAGTAGCTCTAAACATCAAGCATTATCACTGCTAGAAGCAGACACTGTCTACAAAAACATGCTGTTAGTTTCTGAAAGTGCAGTTAGTTAGCAGAGACCTAAATGAAAAGTAAAATGACTGAACATAATTGATTTGATTCTAACTCAAACCAAAACATGAGACAATGACTCTGGACAGTTATTGGCTTATAACAGGCTCAAACTATTATATTCTTCTTTACTATACTCTCTCTGCTGATTATGCACTAGATGCTGGGTACTGAAGCACTAGCTCTGTGTGCTTTAAACTTTCATGGAGCTAAATGAATTTTTAGTACCTGGCAGATACTGTCTCCTGATTGCTGCCTGTTCTATCAGGGTTTACTTGCCTTTGCCTGTTAGGGGTTTCTACTGATTTTTTTTCTGGATGTCATGCAAACAGCAAAAACAACATCATAGACAAATACATCCACAAGCTAATAGGATTTTTCAGTTTGAGAAAATTGCACAGCATACCTTGCTTTGAACAGGTNTGCTGGGTACTGAAGCACTAGCTCTGTGTGCTTTAAACTTTCATGGAGCTAAATGAATTTTTAGTACCTGGCAGATACTGTCTCCTGATTGCTGCCTGTTCTATCAGGGTTTACTTGCCTTTGCCTGTTAGGGGTTTCTACTGATTATTTTTCTGGATGTCATGCAAACAGCAAAAACAACATCATAGACAAATACATCCACAAGCTAATAGGATTTTTCAGTTTGAGAAAATTGCACAGCATACCTTGCTTTGAACAGGTGGTTAGGTCATACATGGGACTATTTTCCAAACAGGAACACCTATAGCTTTTCATTTCAGTGATTTTTGGCGCTTTTCATAAATTAAGTATTATATATATACTGCAGTGAATGTCATTTTTTAGGGTGAGATTCATGTGATGAAATTTAGACATCTACTGTTTATGCTAACCACTCTATGCTCGCTTTAGTTGCAGAAAGCAATCCATGTAGATGACTACAGCAAGTCAGTCACCCTCAGCATGTAACCGTCCCACATGTCTGTAATGCTGATTGCAGCATACACTAGACAATGTAAATCCCTGGCTTTCTGTGGTAGGGAAAAGGTTTACAAAATGAAGTGGAAACAACATCCACCAGAACACAGACATGAAAAAGTGCTCAAACAATGGGCTTATCTGGGTATTTACATATATTCATCTTGGGCTTCCTACCTCTGGCTTTCCTCTTAATACATGTCCTAAGCAGCCTGCTATAATAATGATGAAAGTTTATCTTCCTGTGTGTTTTCAATATAATTTTAATCTTTAACATGGCACAAGCTTGTTCACTTTTTCCTTGCAAGATAGCACTGAGATTTTGTTTATTTGTATATTCAAAAGAATTTCTACTTACCTGTAAAATATAAAATGAAAATTCTGGGGATGCTGAGATAATCTTGAAATTATTATCCTCTGAATAAAAAGGCAAATCTGAGTTTATCATTACCTGAGACTGGTATTAATTTCAGAACTTATGCCCTTTCTTAATTCTCCCTGCTATCCTCTCACCTCCTCCAAATATTGGGAAATCTGGGACCTAAATTATAATTAAAGGAAGATTTTCTGTTTCTAGAGTGTGCTATAAAACATTTGTATTTTTGTCTTTATATGCTATCTACATTCCAGCTTTTTATTGTAGAAGCAAGGAGGTAATGGCCAATGAATAACGAAATCATATTCACGTCGTGACAAGATAGACCTAGGCAAATGTCATTGAGAATTCAGTCATGCTGATTTTGGAGATTATAAGCATCCCAGGCATCATACCTAACCCTGCAGTCAGAACAACAAAAAATTTACCGCTCTGCCTGTCTCCAATATAATTTTGTTTCTTACAGCTCAGGTAACACTTTTCCTTTCAAGACTGAGTCACCTTTGTGACTTTAAAAGACATGAATTAGGGAATAAATAGAATTTAATTGTTTTACTACTCCATCTTTTCCAGGAAGTCATCTAGTTAAAATACAAAAGCAGACAGGTTTTAAACCTTCAGAGAGGCTAGCTGTGAAGGTTACGCCATTTCTGACTGACCATTCTGTATGTTTTAGGGTCGGGGGTATAAGACCTTATACTGATTGAAGAACTATCCAGTGAGACAAAGCTTATAGGAAAACCTAATGTATTTTACTAGTTTATACCTGCAAAATAATAAAATGAGCTTTCAGATGGACAAGCCCTTCTTTAGGTTGGAAATGCAAATTACAGCTGCGGAAGCTGTATATAGAATTATTTAGCCATATTCACAGGTGCTGTGTTGTTCTGAAGTCTGTTCTCATTTCCTTGGCCATGCTGCAGCCACACATACTTACCGGTTCAGTTTCCTTTTGTCTGCTTGTAGAAGGATACTTATAGAGGTTCTTTTTGGTTTTGTTGTACTCTTCTGCTGTTACTGTATGCTATGCAGTAATCATTTATTGACTTCAGATACCAGGTCATGCAGAGAGGATGTTTAGCTTTCATGGAGAATTGTGATGCAATTTTCGTCAAGTAGGACAGAATTTATATGACTTGGCTTTAGACACTTAGGATTCTTCTCATCCTAGGGTAGATGCACAAGCTGGACAAATGATTAATATCCTAAACATTATTATTGCTCTCCATTAACTGCAAACTGATCTTAAATTGGATGCCTCAAATGCAAACATCTATGTTAGGATTAAGCTCCAGATACTAAATGTAGATGTCTGCCTGTAAGTTAGGTGTCAACTCCAAAATACAAAACGACCAATTGAATTGCCTTAGGGTGTCCAGAAAATCTGCAGAGAGCTGTCAGAAATGACAGAGACCAATAAGGATTTAAACTTTGCAAAGTGGCAGCTGAATGCTAGATGGAAGCACCTAGGGCAACCTAATTGGCACCAGACACGTGCATTTGGACAACTGCATTGAGCACCCAGAGGATAATTCAGCTGAGTCTGCAGAAGATATCTGTGGTGAAAATTACATCACAAACATACATGTCTAGTACCTTTGAGATGCAGCAAGATTGGGAATCATTCAAATAGGTAACTCTATTGTAATTCCTGTGCCAGCTCCTTGTGGATATTTGATATCCTAGGGTATTATAAGCCCTTTTATGTGTGTGCAACTAAGCCCCATTCTGGACTACCATTAAATTTAGATGTTTTAATCTTAAACTGAATCCCACCCCTAAAAACAGGTGAGATTAATATTGGTTTCCAATCTCTTTCTCACTCACTCTTCTCTTCTGTAGAATGGACGTAAAGATACCAAGCACATTGACATAGGATGGTTTCTTAAATATGTTATAAAGTTTTTGTAACTCTATTGAAATTATTTAATGAAATCTGTGCATGAAAGCAGTTCCTACTAGTTGAGGAACCAGCCCAGTAGTTGTAAAGTGCTTTGAAACTCTTCAGTAATGAGCATTACAAAATTGCAAAATAGTATATTCTAGCAGATTTTTCTTAATTAGCCATTGGAGCTGTAGAGTTAGATCTTCCCCCAAAATAAATTTCACGCAAAGTTAAACATTTTAAATGACTTTGCCATTTAAACATAAAATATGCTCTTTTTTCTCAGACAAATAAAAATCCCTAGTGCCTTGAATTTGCTTTGTATGTGCATTCCAGCGGTAATCAGTATGACAATTACCGTGCAATGGTGTCTGAAGACATTCCTGAGACAATACATCATAACAGAGCAGTATGTTCAACTTACAGTTAATGGACATGATGACACTTATCTAGATGCAGGGAGTGATACATTATCGGTAAGCTGCGTAAGATATTTAAAACCTTCAGCAGGGCTATATTGCACATGCAGGGGAAAATAAAAATAAAAAATTCCAGCACGCTCAAAAGAAAGTCACATTTAAATTTACCATTTAGCTGTCAAAATATGTCCTGCTGATTGTGCTACTAGTCAACGGAATGCACATTTCATACATATAATGCATGAAAAGCGAAATACATTTAAATATATCACAGACCTACAGCACAGGCCTGTTTCCTCTGGAAGCAGATGGGTGCCATTTAACCATAGCTCAGTTAATGACTTCTATCATTGTGCAAACCAATGAGGCCTCTACAGTGGTTCATTTTATTTATTTTCCCTTTTGAACATGAGCAAGTATAATTGTATTTTTTAATTAAACCACTTTTAATTCTATTGTACATGCTTAAATACAATATTTTTGTACTATGATGTGCAGCCCTAGACACACAAATAATGCTTAATAATACAGCAAGCATTATGTTCACTTCTCTAATTCTTTTAGCAGCCTTCCAGTGAAAGCTGTTCTATTCGACAATACTGCTGAAGACCTTCTGAATGTAAGGTCCTTCCAGTTAGCAGTGAACTTTTATTTCAATAGGAAAATAACTGATGGTAATAATAGCCCAAAGACAAATTATACTTGCCAAGAGGGAATTTATTTCTGAACAAGGGAGTAAGGCATTATGAATATAATACTACCTATGTAATGAATCTCTGGCACTTGGCCTAAAATTGTATGGAAACCCAAATAGCTGAAACAGCATAGCAAGATCTTAATTCTAAAGTACTTTCCCAAAAGTACATCAGAAAATACAGAGTACTATCCGTCTACAATATTTTAAAACAAATGTGAACATCTTCACTGAATGTCATGCAGCATCAGATATAATATTTTCCTTCTTTACTTTCACTTACAACAGTTTTATTATATTTTTAAGCAAGCTGTGCATTTTTTTGATGGAAATATTTTTTTTTTTTACTGTAGCCTTTCAAAAACTTGTCCAGCCCTGCCAATGTTAACTCTTAGAACAATATTAACACAGCTAACAAACTTTTCTAGTCTCTTATTTATTATCAGCATATAAGGGCCTGTGTATTATTTTTCTCTCCATTTTCAATGAGTTTTGTATTGTTCAAATGCATCTGTTGGGATATCAGATGGAAAGCAAATTAAGTAGTCTGCATCTAATGAATATGCATTTTCCTATTTTTCAAAGGAAAGAGAAATCTGGCACAATATTAAATAGTTAAAATTGACTGAATTAATTCAGACAAATAGTTCTCACTCTTCTCACTATCTCACTGCCCTCTATAGTGATGCAGTCCTTAGCTGCTAACACTGGTCTTCAAGTTTTGGTTCAAAACCATCTGCCATTATTGACTTTATTTTTCTTGTGATGGACAATGTTTTCAGTATAACCTGTGATACTGCAAGAAAGCTTGCCATGTAAAATTAAAAACAAACAAACAAAAAACCAAACCACAAAGAATTCCCCCCAAAAAACAAAACAAAACAAACCAAAACAAAACAACACTGAAATAATTGTTCCTTTTGCCCTGTTTTCCACCTGTTGTTTATATATCATCTTACCTGTGTTACTGGATTTATCAGACTTTACGATCATATACGAGTATCTAATTGTCACTACTCTGGAGTGTTATATATTGTTAATGGGTAAACCCCCTAAAATAGAACCTAAAAAGGGCACATTGGATTTCCAAACCTGAAAGCTTTGTGAAAATATATCTTAGCAAGGCCACAAGATACAGACCAGATGACAGAATCACCAGAGGAAATATAAAGACTTCTACGTATATTAATGACTCAAGTTCACCACTTTCAGGCATCTTGAATATTTGGGATTTTTTTCTTTATTTTCTGGGGTTTTTTTCCCTCTGAAATCATCTTGAGATACACTACAAGTTAGCTGTGTAATACATGTTACCCAAGGAGATTTTTCTAGTGTAAAAAGGTAATCACATTGGAATAAAGGACTTCATAATAGATCTTGCATTGTATTAACTTGGTTTGAATTTTTTCATTTTTGCATCAACCATTTTTGATAACACACTCATGCCAAATGCTATATTCTGTTATAACATTATATCTGGAGAAAACTGTAAGAAATAGTAATAAGTGACTCTATTGAAAACCTACAGTAAAATCTGAATTCTGCAATGGCTGAATTGTACCCTGTTGTTCCAATTCTTCATCAAATCTTCACTTTTTATTATATATTGAAATAGGATGCTAGACTAAGCAGACTTACCTAGGAAGGCCATTTATGGGAAATTAAAAGATCATTTGATTTTCAAATTATTTAAGAGATATTGTCAACTAATAACATTGTGGCACTATTCGTCCAATGGTTCTCTATATCTTACATTAACTAAATGCAACCTCTTCTGACAACACTATGGAGTGTCCCTCTATTCACTCCTGGAAAGAATATTGCTACCTAGAGTTACATCCTTTATCTGTGCAAATTGTCATGGCTCAGTTGGAAACTAGTGCAACTATAGTAATTTATACCTGTTGAGGATCTGTACCTGGAGAGTGATGGGAAAAAAAAACGAAAAAAAAACAAACAAAGGAAAAAGGTAGCAAGTTTTACTGATATCTCTTATTCAGTTTAGATTCTTATTTAGGCCCTCTTGACCAAGTTCTCCTTCAGTGCTACTTCCCTGAAATTACTGGATTTATGCCAGCAGGCAATTTGAAAAGTTATTTTTGGACCAGAGGTTCCTCTTTTCCAGCAGAACAAAACATAGTCCTCACAGTTGAAGCAACACTGGAAGGCTTTTGAGTTAATGGCAAATTCCAGGCTGGATAAAATAAGCTGGCAATCAAACCATGACTGGTTACTCTTCAAACTTAATTACAGTGCAGACCATTTGCTCAGCTTTCCTGTTTCATGCTGTAAGCAACATGTTTCAGATTAGAAAATGATCCAAGTTGACTTCTTCACCAACCAGAAGACTTTTCCCGTGGTTTAGTTAACATTTGGAAAATAAAATAAAGGATGTCAGAAGCCAGCTGCCTTTAGCATTCCTCCATGCATCTCCACTCTGACAATTACTGTCCTCTCGTGATATTTGTCAGTGTTTCTGTTGAGACTCAAGCATTTATTTTGTTTACTAAACAGAATCTTTACAAAGATAATGTTGACTGCATAAAATAAGTCTGCAAAAGCAAAGTCAGACACCAACGTTGGCCAGCAAAGCACAAGACATGTTAGGTGCTAGTGAGACACATTATGTAAGTGCTCTGAAGTTTGTTAGAAGCTCAAGGTGATATGTAAGATAGAGCATACATGAACAAAGTGACATTTAGATGGAGTTTTAAGACTTTTAAATGAAGAAAGAAGGCATTTGTTCTCAAGGATTTGGCTGCAGGTTGTTTGATATTCTGGATTCAATTGCATGACATGTAGATGTTATAGGCATTTCCTTATGATCTCTTAATACAAGTTATCACCGTCTGCTGAACCTCGATAGCCAGTTAAACTCTAGTGAATCTGCATGCTAGATCCACAATGCTCCTTTTTCCTAGCTGGATAGCTGTGACAGAGGTGTTTTAGTGTTTTCTTTAGTCAGTCCTGAATTGTTACATCTGCGCCCATGATATGCTGATGTCTTTCACCCTTTCAGTGAAAAAGGAATTTTAGACAACTACTAATGTGTTCATGGAAAATGTTTTCATCTTTCACAGAATTAACATAAAAATAATTTTCCTACTAAAATTACTTAAGAGCAGGGGAAGCGGTGTCTCCCTTTCTCTCCCTGTTCCTCACCTTCTGCCGGGGAAAAGTACAGCTGGACCATACACCAAGCTTAGAAGGCAAAATTGCTGCAGTTGAATGAAAAATGTCTTGCAGGCTGTAACTTTTTTATTTTCCAAAAATATCCCCTGTTAGATTTCTTTGTACACGTCTAACAGAAATGATTTATTCAGAGATGCATCTTGTTGTGATGCTGCACACCAGTCAGCTGATGAGATATTCTGATGCTTTTCTTTGGGAGTCTTTGCTCTGTTATTGATAACTAACATTAGTCCCTTTTGATTTGTCAAATAATTTCAAGACTGAAGAAATCTGGAAACATTATTTCTTTCAGACCAGCTTTTTCTTTTCATGTAATTTTCCAATATATTCAGATTTCATGAGCTTTTTACACTGTTCATACCAATTTCAGTATCATATCTCAAATGTGAGAGCCACCAGATCTTAGAAAACCTGAGGAGACCCTGAAAGGTTCAGGGCACTGATGAGGGCTCTCTGGGTTTTCACCTGCCCACTGTGTGTCTCTTTTAGCAGTATTAGAGGAAAAAAAGATATAGTGTTATAAGAGACATTGAAAGGTCACTAAGAAGTGCATAATCACTATTTTCATAAGAATATGATTAAAATTCAAGCAAAAGGTTGCAAACCAAATGAAGTTATTTGTCAGATGCTGCCTAATTAAATTGTGCAACAGGATATTGGGGAAACCGGGAAAAGATATAGGTTCCAGATAAATGATAAAATTTATGGAAGATAGGTCCAACAGTGACTATTAAATATAATTATTCAAGTGAAAACTCTGTCACAGAAACTTGCAAACTGCTGCAGGCCAGAGAAATATGCCAAGAAAATAATCAGTCAGCTTATGTCCTTCTTAACTTTTTATAGAACATTACTACTAGCTGCTGTTGGTCGTCTGATTCATAGCATTATTCTTTATACTTTTAAGTAAAAAACTCAAAACTCCATAATCTGAATCAGGGGAGGTTTAGATTAGCTATTAGGAAGAAATTCTTTAGCGTGGTTAGATACTGGAACAGACTGCCCAGGGAGGTGGTGGAGTCACCATCCCTGGAGGTGTTTAAGAAATGAGCGGCTGTAGCACTTGAGGCTATGGTCTAGTGGTTAGGGAGATGTTGGGATGAAGATTGGACTTGATGATCTTGGAGGTCCTTTCTAATCATAATGGCTCTATGATTTTATGAATCTGAGTGGAACAGTACAAGGACATATTTTAAGAGGCAAATATTTCCTTTATTTCAAGAAAAAAAAAAAAGAAGCTAACTATACTGAATATCATTACACTGAAAAAAAAATTATAAAGGTGGACAGAGATTCAAACCATTTGTCTTTTAGTCAGTGATTCATGATGAAATCTTAATGCGAGTTTGAATTTTAGATCCACAAGCATGTTTTCTCTTTGTCAAGATTTCCAAACCTCTGATACTGAAGTATATAAAGAAATTACTTTGTGCCAATATTTTTCCTAATTAGGTTGTTAATGTTTCAAAATAGTATCATTACATGGTGAAAAAGGTATTACTACACATCTTGGAAGTATTTCTTTTATGTGCAACTCTTTATTGGTTGGATAGAATATTATTTAGAAGGAGAATAAAATGTTAATTGTTAGTTCTTAGTTTAACCTACAAGCCTGTGGAAAAGCAATAGAAAAATACAGATGCTTGTGTAATCTTCTGGAATGTGCTTGACACAGAGGAGAGGATCTATTTAAAGAGACTTAATAGATACTATAAATAAATGGAAGTATTGTAAAATGTTATGGTATCCTTTAAGAGCAGCTTTGTTTTCACAACACTGAAAAAAGTAATCTTCAAAAGGACAATTTGGTTGAAGGAAATGATAGATTGTGTTTATGCTGAGGACAGTGAACAAAACAAGATCAAATCTAATTCCTCAATATCCCTTACGAACAAATTGGTAAATTAATTATAGCTGATTTGGGAAAGAAATATCCCCATATATATCACTAGGAAAGTTCTATCTGAGCAGACACATTATATACAAATATTTTTGTAGTATTTTGGTTCTTACAAATACCATCAAGAGAGAAGAAAAAGGGATAGAAGTAGTAAATGAGAAGCAAAATATCTTTTATCTTCTCAGAAATGTATAAGTAACACCTAATATTTAACCTTCATAAACAAAAACCTGTGCTGCAGAAATGGTTATGAAAACTTACTTGCCTAGGAACAATATGTACTTGTCTAATTTTGGCTGAGAAGATTGACACAATAATATTAGATAATATTTGATCTAGTATCTTAATAATTATATTTAACTAGACTAGTTTATTTTCTATCACAGGAGTAAGAAGGATTGTGTTAAGCGGTGTTTTTAGAGGGGAGTTGAATTTAGCTAATTGAGTTGCTTTTGAAGACTAAACAAATAAAATATTGTGACATACTCTTTGATATGGTGGCTTGCAAAATTTATGACCCTTTATTCTACATCCATTTTGTTTGTTCAATGTGTACTTAATGAGCAAGCAATATGCTTTAGCTTAAATAAAGTACAATTAATACATTGTCTCTTCGCTATGTTCACAAACTCGGCTTTTATTCCTTGAGAGTGGCCCTCTTTCAGAGGAATCTAGCGGTTATCTTTGACCCTGAAAGTCTGACCTGCCTAGTGTGACAGAGTGAATCCTGTCTTAAGCCACTACCCAAGAGACCAGTAAAAATTGGTCACCTACCACATATGACCTTTACCTAAATCTGTAGAAGACCACAGTGGAAATCTTGAGAGCTACATTAGAGTAACTATTTAAGACAGGATAGTCTTCCAGAGGCAGGAGAGGATATGAACATTTTTTTCTGATAAGGTTTATCTTTCCTGGTTTGAAATACTAATACTGTCAACAAAGTATTTTTTAATAGCTGTTCTTTATTGGCAATACTTAGACCTTTCCCAGCTCATAGCCAGTCAGCTTGCAGAGAACCACAAGTTAACCAACAAAGCCCATTACTGTGCTGACAATATTGATGGTGCTGTCAGTGTTTCAGCTACAGTAAAAAAAGAATTGCAACTTGTTTCAGTGGCCAGTCTCACTGCAGTCTCATCTCCTGTGGCAAGGTGCAGATAGGTTGTTAAAATCTCAAAATGCTTCATTTACACCACAGTAAAAACAAATGAGCCAGCAGTGTGCCCAGGTGGCCAAGAAGGCCAACAGCATCCTGGCCTGTATCAGAAACGGTGTGACCAGCAGGAGTAGGGAGGTGATTGTGCCCCTGTGCTCGGCACTCGTGAGACCGCACCTTGAGTACTGTGTCCAGTTTTGGGCACCACAGTAGAAGAAGGACATTTTGGTGCTGGAGCAGGTGCAGAGAAGGGCAACAAAGCTGGTGAAAGGTCTGGAGAACATGTCATATGAGGAGCACCTGAGGGAACTGGGATTGTTCAGCCTGGAGAAGAGGAGGCTGAGAGAAGACCTCATTGCTCTCTACAACTACCTAAAAGGAGGTGCTAGTGAGGCTGGTGCTGGTCTTTTCTCCCAAGTAACTAATGACAGGATGAGAGGTAATGGCTTCAAGTTGTGCCAGGGGAGGTTTAGATTGGAAATCAGGAAGAAGTTCTTTACTGAAACAGTGGTTAGGCATTGAAACAGGCTGCCCAGGAAGTGGTGGAGTCCCCATCCCTGGACGTGTTTAAAAAATGGGTAAATGTGGTGCTTCAAGATATGGTCTAGGGGTTAGGGAGACATTCAACGAAGGTTGGACTAGATGATCCTAGAGGTCTTTTCCAACCTAAATGATTCTACGACTCTATGAAACTAAAAACTCTTATTTATTATATTGTTTCTTCTTATTTTCATCAGGACCATGCTAAGAATGTGGTCCATAACTGGAGAGCTCTCTGAGAATCACTGTTATGTCTAAAATTAATGTAAAGATGACATAGATTTAAAGAATTCACATAATTGTTACATGACTCTTTAATGTCCTTGAATGCAGAGTCTGAATTACAAATGCAAATTATTTGTGGGGAAAAGGCCTTTGAATGATAGGTGTGGATTTTTTTGGAAACAAACCTCAGAACATTTCTATGAACACGTGTAAGTTAGAGTCAGTTGGACTTTTGTAATTCATTCCTGTCCTACTTCTTTTTGGCAACAGAAGAAACTGTTGCACAAGATTTTAGCCTGTGAGGGGACGGATTTTTCATTGGAAGGTGTTAAACGTTATATGAGATAAAGGATACCAGAAGGAAAAAAAAATCAGGACAGCAGGAGAGTCAAGAAAAGAGACTAGGAGAAATGGAAGAAAATGGAGAAAAAGGAGAAAATTATAACAGAGCTGCTCATGCAAGTTCAAAGCTATGAGTTCAAAGATGTGTAGTGTTTGATTGCAGTGCAGTAAAGAAATGAAAGACAGTGATGAAAACTAAGTAATAAATCAAGAATGTACTGACACTGTGTATTATGACAGCATTTCTAAAACAAGTATTACAAAGTTAAACGAGCAGTTAGTTCCTCTCCTATAAAAGGAAGGTGTCTCCTAGAGTGAGAGAGCAAAGATATCATCAAGAGTGTTTTGGAGAGGTGAGATAGGAAGGTACTTTCATATGTCTGTATGAAAGCTTTATAAAGGTAGCAATGGAAAAGAGATTCTGCTATTGATGAAATCCTTCAACAGTGAAAGATGAGATACTGTGGAGATGAATTTTTTCTTGGTATTGTAGTCCTGTCAGTGCAAAATTCTGAAAAGCACACTGCTTTTACTTGCAGGCAGTGCCTTTTAACCTATGGAGTCCTCCAAGGGTGACCTCAAAATTGGAAAAGGAAATAAAATATGCTTTATCATCACTATTGTGTCAGGGTTTTTTATTCAGTCAATTGGGTCTTCATTCTTTTAGTTAAGGAAAGAAACAAAACCTGGGAAATTCCAAGAGAAAATAAAATAACCAACAAACAGTTTTTGATGAAAACTAAGTTGAGTTGCTGAGTGCAATCATGCACTAATTTTCTGCCTCATATTTAAATCCCAAACACTTAATGTCAGGGGAATTAATGGCTAAAGATATAGTAGTGCTTATGTTGAATACATTGTAGATGTAAGAGGATTATTCTGATCAAACAGATGGAAATGCATATTTCATCACACTACTACAGCCCTAACTCTGGCCCAAAATAAATAATGTTTTTCCATCAGTGGTTTCAGAACAGAAACAGAGCATAACACACAACCCTGCTGAAAAAGAAATATCTATGGCTGAGACTTTCAAAAGCAGCCAGTGGATCTGAACAACTGTTGGACTCTGGGCTTTATAAAATCCTTCCTAAAACTCTAATCTTTGTACACAGCTAACATGTCTAAAACAAGAGGTAGCTATGAAAATTATCAATTCATAACAGTCCTTTTCTCTTAAAATCTCTAGGCTCTCTTCAGCTGCACTTGGCAGTTTGTACAGACTGATACAGTACTATATTTCTTTTTATCCTGCTGAGGTAGACTTAACATTTCAATGTTTAAGGCATACAGAGTGTTCCTTGAACAAGAATAGAGACACAGCTTCTGGTTGTTCAAGGTAACCCTGTTTATATATTATTAATTATTCCTGATCCTGTACTGATTTTCTCTTTTCTGAAAGGTAACTTGCTTAATCTCTGATAAAATGTTTGAACATAAAAATGCAAGGGAAATGGTATTTTAGGGAAAAATCAGAGAGCACAGTTTCAACTACTTAATTAGTATGTGATCTTACAAAAACACATATTGAGGCATAAAGAGTAATTTTACAATGGACAAAATGAACTTTATTGCACTTCTTATTAAATTAATATTACTATCACTATCCCCAGGTTCATAAGAGAATAATTAGAAAACTCTTGGGACTTTTTTGCCCAATGACATTATCCTCTGCACATTCCTACCGCTTGGGTCAATCCAGCACCCACATAAATAATCAGGAGGGATTTTATAAGCTTCTGTAGATGCTGAGGCATTTTGAGTATTCAGGACAGGAAACCCACCTGACATGACTGAAATTATATTCGTTCTGTCTCTGTACCCCCCAAGAAACAAAATGTAGTTTTTTTATAAAAAAAAGTCTCCATCACAGGGGAATTACTGGTTTTGCAGTCTCTGCTTTCCCTTTTAATGTGGAAGTTGTCCAACATGTTAATAATAAAACTCACTTCTCACACAGAAATTTAGGCTTGCATGAGTGTCCTTTAAAGTAAGGACTTTAAAGTCCTTTAAACTGATTTTGTTTTTCCTACCACTATTTTAAGAATTCATCTCAGTTCTTGCCATTGCCTATATGTTTTTTCATAATATTTGAGTTGATTTCTTTGTTTTACACATTCTTGGATTTTTTTTACTGTCTCCTATAAGACCTTCCAAGTTGAAGGCTTCACAATAAAGTTCAACTTTGTTGAAAACTGTTTAAAGATAACTTTTGAACTGAATCAAAATAGCTAAGTACAGTAATGCCTGTACTTATTTTTCCAGAAGGTAGAAGGAATATATATAAATAAGCATACTTGAATCTGTCTGTCTAGCCATGTGTTTCAGCAATCCTCCTCGCTATGACATTCATGACTCTAAGTAAGCTGTAGCAGTATACAAGTTCTTCCAATCTGAGTATCATGCACCAGTATCATAAAATATAAGAATATACTAGATAGAACTCTGCCCTTAAAATTCTGTTATTCTGATATATTTGAATTTTGTATTCTAGTTTATGAACCTGCAAGTCATTTTCCAAGTGTTTCACCACTTCATCTCAAGTTTCTTGGTGGGGAAAAAAAAAATTGTGTTAAATGAAATGTTGATATAAATGGACAGAGAGAGGAAGTCCTCATAGGGCACAACATTTCTATCACATCCTCACAGACTCAGACTAGGTCACGTATACAGGAATGTTACGTAATGGGACCTTATCTATTAAGTAGTTTTAAGCCTGTTTATAAATGCAAAGCTCACTGCATTCCATAAGCCGGTATCTTCAGAAAATAAGCACTAAAATAAGAGTAAGAATATAGCTAAAAGAGTCAACGCTGATACCCAAACACCATTTCCAAATATTTATAGTAGTTTCTATACCATAAGTATCTAGAGTTCACATTTACTTACACTTTGCAAGTACAGCAAAATATAAAATGTGTCACCAGTTCAATGTTCTGAATTTTACC
>VZZY01022011.1:2194-21818 GCA_013400335.1 Eurystomus gularis
CCGCCCGGTGCCCACAGCGAAGCCCGGCGCGCCACGGCGCTCTGCCCGCTCCCGGGCCCTGTTCCCTTCGCACCGAGCCCCGGTCACGGCGCCGCCCCGGTGGATTCCGGGGGCACGGGCATGGAGCGGCCCCGCCAGCAGCTCCTAGCGCCAGTGCAGTTCTAGAGTGCGCCCACCACATCTCCCGGGGCGAAGGACGGCTGTTACCCCAGCCCCACCAGTTGCCCAGGAATGACTCTTTTCCACAGCTCTTGAAACGAGTCGAGTCCAGGTGAGGGATGCTGCGCACTTGCCCAGCAACATGCTGTCTTCGTCTCCCACTGCCCTGTTCTAGCTCGTCCCGGGCAGTGCTCAGACCGTCCTCCCCACTCGGGTCTGCCAGCTGACACCTGCCTCCGCCTCTCAGGGTCCTGGGAACCCCCGGGATTGGCTTTGCCAAGAACCACCCTCATAATGCCCATTTTCTTGAGAAGTACGTCACTGAAAATGTTTACTTTTCTTCAGTATTTTCTTGTTCCACTGGCACTAGCTGATGTACTTTTGCTTCACAGTTCTTCTTCACAGTACTGGGATGTACAATTTCAAAATACGTGCCAAAATGAAACCCCAGTGAAAATTGTGTTTTCTGAGGATCAGGCCAAGACTCTTCAGGGTCCTGAGAAACACATAAATTTCCATGGTGGGAGCTTGATTTGGGGGGTACTAATAGCTCTGTGCAGTATTCATTGCTCAGCATTTTGGGGAGTAGGAGTGGCTCAGGCAGTGGTGCTGGTCATTGTGGCAAGGGGAGGGAGGTTGGTAGGTTTGGACACCAAAGGGAAGGCCCAGTGGGCCTCTGAAACTGAGGCTGGTGTGTTGAGCTTGGTGAGAGCCAACTTTCAGGAGGAGGTAAAGGTCATCCTGCATCTGAGGCAATGCAGGATAGGAAATGTCGGTGCCAAGGACCCCCTCCCGCCTGCTTTTATTTGGCATTGCTCGTGCACAAAGGATATCCAGGCTTGACAAAGCCACCCTGCTGCACTACATAGCCCCATGACTGTGGACGTGCAGAGGGTAGCAAAATGCCTCTTCCTCTGGAGGAGAAGCTGTCATAAATCACAGTTTACTGCTCATGCAATTAGAAGGTTTCATGACAAGACTTCTACTGGAGGACACTGCTGTGGACATACGTACATGGCCCCCTTGCTAGACCCCCCTGCTAGACTCCACAGCCTTTCTGGGAGTGCCTTTGCTCCGTGCCTCAGAAGCTGTCACTGCATGTTTGCGTCCATGGGGTTAAGAAACTGGGCTGAAATTCATCGTTTAGCAGAGGCCCAGCACGAGGCTTGCTCACCACTTGCATCCACGGGCCTGTGGACCACTTGCATCACATAGGGCTTAAGTGGAGCCTAAGTGGACCCTGGGCCTTGTGCTGGCGGCCTGCCCAGCACTGGATTTCAGCTCTGAGCCCAGGCCTGCAGCTCTGATTCATGCACGTAATCCTGCTGAGGTCAGCGGCTTTCATCCTGCTCCCACCGCAGCCTGCAGGACAGTTCACACGAGAGTGGCAGGGTCAGGCTCTGTGTTTGCATGTGCCGTAGAAAATGGAACAATTAAGATTAAACCAATTAAATTTTAACAGGTCTGGAAAGCATTTTATTACATAATAAACAGGAGGGATTAGCCACGTCGGGCTTTGCTGCGTGTGTGCTGGCAAAGCGGTTCCTCGCTGTCCGCAGCACTTGGTGTTTCTCTGGGCTGGGGACCTCCCTGCACTGCCACTGGGGCCAGCCTGCTGTCAAACACCCGGGGCTGGGAGCACAGCTGCACGCTGGCTCCCATTCCCATCCAGCACCTTCCCCCAAAGCGTTCTGCATGCAGTGCTTTTCTTAGCCCAAGCAAAGCCTTTTCTAGAAGAAATTTCACAAGTTATTCAGTGGCTATATCTACAGCATCCATCAGGGAAAGGGAAGCCCTGTGCTTCTGTACAGGCGTGCTGGTGAGGAACAAGCAACTGAGCTGGATCTGCATGAGGTGGTGACACATTTCTCATCTTGGAAACCGCTGATAAGTTCCTCTTGTTTAGGGCATCTTCCTGGCAGCCAGTCCCCACTTCTCTCCCTGATTAATCAGGATTCCTCTGGCTGCAAGCAGGGCTTGTTCCCATGCGGATGAGGCTATCCTGGGCATGGCTACCCCGGGAGCTGGCAAATCTGCACCAAAAATGGCACATGGCTGTGGGTTTGCCAGCATGGTTTTGAGGTAATTGGTTGGAGAAGGGATGCAGAAACCTGCTTTGGCAGAAACTATGCTGCAGCCTTGCTGAGATCAGATGTGGGTTGGTGCACAGACTGTTGCCTCTCTGTGGTGTCACTCGCTTGGCTCTGCTGGCATTCATCTCTACGGCCTGCCATGGGCTCTGAGGGGCACCCACAGCCAGGGGCTGTTGCACGGCTTCATCTTCTCAGCTGTAACTCACGACTGGCCAACTCAGCAGGTTTGTGCACAAATATCCCCCTGCCTTGCAACAACCTGCAGCTGGGGCGAGGGAGGAAGACAGAGGCTGGGAAACCTCATCCTTTCTGTCTCCACTGAGTAAATATAGGACAAGAGCCTGGCAGGCTCAGCCAAAAGGCATTTTGCACGCTGCTTCCAGAGACCACTGCAGGCCAGCTTCCGATGCTGTGGCGGGTTTTTCTCTGGAAGCAAAGTGGTTGCCGTGGATGGGGACTGTGGCATGTTCAGGGGCAGCGAAGGCAAACAACTCCTTGGTTGGCTACCACGCCTGGAAAGATTAATGGTGGAGCGTGTGCTTGATCTGCGCTCTTCTAATAAACACCCATTCCTTCGTTTTCCTTTAAAAACATGTTGCTCCCTCCTGTGACGGCTCCTCACCAATGGCCACTGTATAAATAGAGCAGCCTCTGGCTCCCGCACGCAGGTGGGCAGGTGGGAGATTCGAAAGCTTCTGTTAATAGTTTATCTCTGAGTCCGCCTAATGAATTCTCCTTGTAATTACTGCGCAGAAATTGTTAGTGTATCCTGATGATTCAGAACTTTCTAACAACAACTCTGAACCAAATTATAAACTGTTTTTCTATCTTGGAGTGGAGACTTGAGAGAGGATTCCTAATTGTTCTCGTCCCCTCGGGGGCCAGAGCTGGATTATCCCACACAGGCTTCTCTGCAAACTTGTTTTCAGTCTATTAGTGGGCTCTCTGCCAGACCAAAGGGATGGGGAACTCAGTTTTCCAGATTTAAATCCCCCCCTCCGCCCTTCCACTCCACTTACACCTCTAAGGAAGAGTGTGGATTAGAAAGGATTTGCCCTCATGGGGCTTTGGTTTGGGTTTGTGAAGATCTGTCCTTAAAAGCTTTGCCCTTTTTTTTCATCCCCATGTAAACTTGACTCCTGGCTTTACACCAGGAATGGGCAGAAGTGAGGCACTCTGTTGTTCAGAGAGCAGAGATCTCCCATTTCTTTTGAAATACCTGCCTTTAAATGGCATTTCCTCTTGGAGACAATGGCTTAACATGAAGGAAAAGCAGGTGGGGATGGGCGAGAGTGGTATTTTGGAAGCAGGGCATGGCCAGACCCCTCCTGCTGTCGTTGCTGTGCTTCAGTCATGCATGCAAAAGTCTGGGTGGGCCCATGTCTTATCCAGACTTTGTCCCTCTGCCAGCAGTGTCAGGGCAGCCTAGGTCTTTTGATATGGCTCCTGGCTTGTCCCTGTGCCGCTGATGTCCCAGTAAGCTGGAGGCTATGGGCAACCAATGCTGGGTCACTGTCATCAAGGAAAGCTGGGATGCTTTCCCCTGGGACCTGTCTTACACTGGGAATGACCTGTGCAGCAATGCTTTGTCAGGCCAACAGTCCCAGGGTGCTGGGGTGATACCAAATACAACTGGGAGTTAGCACGGGGCCAAGTCAGCTCTTCACTTCTTCACCCCGCTCGTTGCTGGGGAGGCAAGAGGCCACGCTGTTGGCCGTGCCCCATCCCACTGGAAGTGCTGACGCCTGTCTGGCTGCCGGGACACCCCGCCAGTCCCATCCCAGTCCTGTCCTGTGTGCCTGGCAGTGGCAAGCAGGCACCATGCCGCACCATGGGGCCGCCTGAGCCCAGGCACTCTTCTCCAAACATCCCTCCCACTGCGTGCCCACAGTACCCCCATGGCTCGCCCACGTCCGCCCTGCGCACCCACCCTTGCTGACGGCAGGGAAAGTAGGAGCTGTGTCCTTGCACTGACCTTCGCCTGACCTTCCAGTAACGCTCAAGAAACCCTCAGAAAGGCTTTCTCATTGTGCAGCCCCAGGGTTTCCAGGGAATTAGTCAGCAGGCTGGAATTGTGCTCTGTGTATGTGACCCCCCCGCTGTCCCCTTCACCTCCCGCCTCTCCCATCTCTGGAGCCGGACCGGTCCAAGAGATATGTTGCCAGGGTGACAGCGAGGTGTGATGGATGGACAGAGAGTGGCTGTGGAGTGGCAGGGCCGCTGGTCAGTAACCCAGGGCTGTGTTTATAAGAAGGAAGAGGCTGTTTCCT
The DNA here is from genome assembly GCA_013400335.1 of Eurystomus gularis. Lineage (NCBI taxonomy): Eukaryota > Metazoa > Chordata > Aves > Coraciiformes > Coraciidae > Eurystomus > Eurystomus gularis. The sequence continues at coordinate 6,717 of VZZY01022011.1, forward strand.
GGAGCTAACATAATGCAGCTCTAAAAAAGGCAGGGGAAATACATCATGCGAGGAGAGCGCAGCCCTGGGAGGGGAGGGCCGCTGGGGAGCCCAGCACCAAAGCGAGCCTCCAGGTCAAGGTGCCTTTGACAGGGGCCTTTTTTATAGGCCATTTGCGTGAGAGTTCGCTGCTGTTTCTCTGCAGCCCTGACAGCAGCTCAAGGCCCAGCCGGGGTTCGGGGAGGGTCTGATCTAAACTCGCCACTTTCCAGCCCTTCACTTGCAGGACCTGCTGATTTATTTGGAAAATAAATAATTGTCACTGACTATTGTTTCATTGCTGCAGAGTGATGGTCCCCCTCCTCTGTGTGGGTCTGTGCCCTGTCCCACAGCAGACACTCAGAGGTGCAGGGAGCTGGGGAAGGACCCCGGTGCAGAGGGAGTGAGAGGCTGAGTCCGCAGCCCCTGTCTGCCCCTTCCTCGCCGGACCCTGGAAACAGTGATGCTCATGGCCACTGTCCCTACATGAGGTGGGGACCTGGGGCATCACTCATGGCGTTTGTTGTGCCCGGACTTGCTACTAGAACAGAGGTGAGCAGCTGAAAAGGCAAGGGACATCTCACCCTCCTTGCCAAATGCCAGCCATGGCAGTGTTTCCCCCTCAGCTGCACTTGCAGATGTGTGAGGCCCTCGTGCCCAATGCCAGCATCTCCCCCTCTGCAGGGCTGGGGCCGTGCAGCCCTGCGTGCCCGCTGCTGCAACAGCTGCAGGGTTGTCACCTGTTGACTCCATGTCACCTCCAAGCCCTGCAGCCATGCTCCACCTAATGTCACCCCATCTGCCAGAGGGTCCTGCTCCTCACCTAGCAGTGCATGAGCTGTGCCCTCCAGGTGGGCTGGGGCATCACTGCCCTCTCCCTTCTGCTGCTGCTCCCAGTGCTCTATCCTGCCATCATTTCCTCTGGGCCCTCATCATCCTGGCTAAGTGGAGAGCAGTGCCTCAGAAAATAGTCCCTGATTTTTCTCCACCAAAAAAAAAAAGTTCCAATTAAAGCATTTCAGAAAAGAACTTAACAAAAAAAGGGCAAAAAATCCAGGCTCATTTGGCTCCAAGTCGTGTCATTTTCTAGGTGGGCACATATGGCTTCTTCCACAGCTGAAAAATTATTGAAATCTTGAAAATATTTTCTTCTTTTTTCAATTAATTTTATTCTTACAACTCTTAAGTAGCTGAGCAAGTGATAGTATATTTAGGGTTGTTTTTTTTTTTCTTTTACAAGAGTGCCAAAGCTTTGAAAAGTGTCAGCATAGGAAAGAAAACATGAGACAAGAGAGGAGGAAATCTAGTGTGAACATCAAGCAATCTTGAAGCAACTTTGGGGCAGGGGAGAAATAAAGACAAGGAAAACATGAAAACACAGCACTTCCAAATTATGAACAGCTTCCTGGTTTAGGAAACTGAAATTTAAAAATTGTTTCAAAATATCCCATCAAAAAGTTAAAAGAAAATGGTTTCTATAGAATAGTTTTCAATCTAATTCATTTTGGGCAAGGAAATTTTCAATACTTTTAATACTGAATAAGTATTATAATGTATTTTTAATAATAATAACACCTCAATATAATAATAAAAATCCTCAATTTTCACCTTTCCAGAAAATATCTGGGTTCAGTCCTGTCCTCACTGAGGCAGAAGTAATTTTGTGTTTTCAAATGAAGCCTCATTTTTGGCTCAGGTTTTTGCTTTTCCTTTTTTTTCTTCAGAGGAGTGTTCTGTCCTCGGTGTTGTTCATACTTTCCCTGCTCTACTTCACGCAGATACTGCCACATGCACAAATTCCTCAATGAGTTCAATATTAATCAGCAAATAATTTTTTTTGCAGCTGTCTAAAAGCCACTTTCTAAATAACTATTTGTATATTTTATGTTGCATTGTTCTAAGTAACTTTTAACATTAGGCTTTCTCACCAACTTTCGGTTTGAATTAGCACATTCGCACGCACTTACATTTGAATTTGCGTTCGGCTCGGATTTTATACAGCTGTGTTTGAATGTCTTTCAAAAAGCAAACCATATTTTGGAGTTACTTGGTTTTGTCTGATGTATCCATCACAGCTGCCAGTGCAGGAAAAGGCGATCCGTACTTCTGGAAGCCGCTGTGCCGGCAGCCCAGGGCAGCGCTGTCTCTCCTGGGGCCCTTGGACTGTGCTGGTCCCTGAGCAGCCCCAGCCTCGCTGCAGCCCTCTGAGATCTGCCATGAGTGTGAGCTGGTGTTCTTTCAAATCTCTGTTTATTACCGTTTCCACGACCAGCTCTCATTGGATTTGCGTTGGCCCCTCGTGGCACCCTCGGACATGTGCTGCCTGGAGGGGAAGCGGGGCTGGTCCCGAGGGACAGGGAGGGGGCTCATCTTTCCAGCTCTGCAGATTAGAACTGCCTGGCCCCTCTGCCAGCCTCCCCAGGTGGCCATGTTATTTCTAAAGGAGTTGTCCATGTGCCACAGTAAGGTCATTAGCTAATTCCCTTATTACACCGCATCAGCTGGAGCATGTGTGTTTGGGCTTCCAGGCATCCCTCTCTTGCCTTTCTCCCTCTCACCTCCTCACTACTCCCTTCCCTATGTTTTAGCTAATAAAGTGGATTTTTAAAAGTCCCTTTGGCCCAGTGCTTTGGGGCTCATGCACATCCTTCCCTTGCCCTCCCAGCCCCAGGGTACCCCCAGCGAGAGGGGCTGCTGTGGGCTCGGGCTGCAATGGGCAGGACCCTACTTGCCCGGTAGTGTGGTGCTTTTGTCTTTGCCAGAGTGGCTTTTTGGGCTCGTTCACATTTCTGTGTCAATCTCAGAGCCTTGCTGGGCAAATGCGCTGAGGGTTTGATTCCAATAAAGCAAGGCAAAGCAAGCCACCCTGGTGAGATGCTGCTTCTCGTGGGGTCACCCCATGTTTTGAGAGGGCCGATGAGCTCTTGCATCTTGTTTGCAGAGAGATGCCAAGCCCCTTGCCCCTAACCATAAACCTGGTGGATGCTTGCCCAGAGCCAGGGGTTCAGAACCCATGGGGCCAAGCCTTTCACCCCCAAACACGGGAAGGGAGCATGGGGGCCCTCTTCCCTCACTGCTTGCTCCAGGAGAAGCCCGGTCACAACCCCTGCCTGGGGAAGAGGGATGGATCTGGCATCCCACCCTCTTCCTTCTGGGGGGCCACACGCTGCAAAATCCACCTCGTGCTGGCGCTTTCCGGACCTCTGTGAGAATGTACATTTTGTGGCTCCTTCATTGACTTTGAAGAATGTCCCTTTATTCACAATGTTATTTCCTTTAATCACTGTAAGGTTGCAGGAAATCTTCTTGGAAAAATGTTTCAGATTGGCTGGAATCACCATACTGTCGCAGGGATGGAAAACTCACTTGAACTTGTTTTTATTTTACCCTAAAAGTCACTGTCCCCAGAAGGTTCAGATGAATTTGGATAAACATGTGAGTTCCGAGGATTTAGTCGTTGTTGAGCAGTTTTTTTCCCCCTTCTATTTTTTTTTTCCGAAATGAACCTCTGTGTCTTTCCAAGTTCCTGAGCTTTACTCAAGACCAGGGGCATAGAACTGAAGGAAAAAGAGGTCATTGGCATGAGCAGATTGAAGACAGGTAAATACACCATCAAGGGAGTAGAGATAATGAGCCAGTAAGTGACAGCTTTGGCCATCAGCTAAGAGCTGAACCTACTGATTTTGAGGATATCTGTGCTGGCTGACACAGGAAAGGCAGAAGATATGCTAAATCTTGACTTTTATGTGACTTTAGTTCTGTTTCCACATGAAATTCTTGTGAGCAAAGGAGAGAAACATGGTCAAGGTGAATATGTGGCTACGAGAGAGTACAGATGGCTTGAAAACTGTATTGAAAGGGCAGTTACCAGTGCTCAAGCCTCAGACCGGGTCTAGGGCTAGTCAGTGCCTTCATCTGTGACTTTTACCTGCAGCATCAGTCAGGTAGGAACTGCAAGAGTGTTTTTTGTGAGAAATTGGAGAAATCTGAAATAAACCTCTCGATAAGAACAAATATAAGGCTTTTCTATGAGTTGGGAAAATTCAACATCACAAGCACTAGCTGGGGAATCAGCAAGGTTGTTCTGTGGGAAAATAGCCAGAGGTAACAGTGGGTCCCGCAGGGAGCATGAGCCAGCAGGAGCCCAAGTGAGGAGAGCAAAATCAGGCTGGGACATATAAACAAGGTGTTTTTAAGACACCTGATGTGATCCTTCTGCACTTAGTAAGTGTTAGCCTGAGCACTGAATCCCACTTGGGGCTTAGCGTTTCAAGTTGCGGTTCTTGGAGAAAGCCCAGGGAAGAACAGGATTAGAAATTCAGAAAACATGACATACAGGAGAAGGCTGAAGGACCAGGGTAGCCTAGTATCAAGACAAAAAGACTGCAGGGAAATAAGATAAAAGTCTTTAAATGCATAAAGCCCTGCTACAAAGCACAAGATAATGGGCTATTCCTTGTTTTCAGGGTTGGTAGAAGAAGAAGCCATAGGCTCACCCTGCAATGACTGCGGTAAAGAAGATTAAAACTCGTTTTTCTTGGGAGCCGTCTTCACCACTAGAGGCTTATTTTAGGAAGAGTTTAGACAAAAGCTCCACCAGGAAGGGTTTGCCTCGTTCAGGGGCAGGCAGACAGGCTAGGTGACCTTTCAAGGGCCTTCCAGGCTTATTTTTTATAATTCTGTGAATATGGATACTAAAAAGAAAGAAGATCATTTTGCCTCTAGCCAGTCTATTTGGGACTAGTCCTTGTCAGGTGTGTTTTGCTTCAGCTGTGAATGTTGTCCAGGTTTACATCATCTTCATTAGCTTTTTTTCTTACTCACTCCTAAGCATTTTTTTTTCCACCCTATTTTTTTCCCATTTCTGTACATTCCTGTGGTCCTACTTTTCCTGGAATGATTGTGTTGCTTGTGTGGTCTCCCCCAAGCCCTTCACAGAGGCCCTGCCTTCTCTTCCCTACCCAATGGACTGTATGCCTATACTTGGGATGCAAGAGCATCCTGAGGCAGACCCATTCTCATGAACTTGCCTGATGCAGACTCCTGGTATTGCAAGTTCATGTCTTGCTCATGGTTTCATTCCCATCACAAGGCCCCTGTGGGTCGTCCGTGGGCTGGGTGTTTTTCTGTTTCTAAAACAGGACTAACAACTGTCGTCCCTCTCCATCTGTGGCTTTGCAGATGTCAACTGTTCAGTGTTTAGGCTGAAGTCGTGCAATGCGAATTTTTCTATGCATATTAGTAACACAATGCATTTTTGCTCATGATGTTTAAGATCGGAGTTAGTCATTAGATCACCTATGCTGATCTCCCTGACTGCCTCATCTTGTTACTTTTTCTGGATCCAGATACCATGGGGTTTTGCTAATGCACAAAAGCATCTGGTCTGGAGGAGTGAGGGACTTCATGGTTTGGTCTTACTTAATCACTGATGGTTAATACGCTGGCTAATCAGCATTGCTCAGAAAATGTATGTCGTATTTCTTATGCAAGTTTGTCTGGCTTTTAATTTCCAGCCATTGATTCTTGTCCTGCCTTTTTTGGCTGGCATAAAAATGCTTTAGCACACAGTATTTTCTTACTGTGAGAGTAGTTGTGCATAGCAGTCAAATTTCTTAAGCTTTTTAAAGAAGAAAACAGGTTGAGCTTGATTCTGTCACTGTGGGGTGCATTCTTCTGCACTTGTGTCTTTTCTGTGGCTATTTTCTGCACCCTCTCTCATTTCACAGAATAATTTTGGCCTCAGGATCTCTGACAGTACAGCCCACTGGTCGGGCCTCAATCCATCAGATTTTGGAAATGTCTAAAGATGCAGATCCCACTGCCTCTCTGGGTCCCTGTGCCAGTGCTCAGTTTTTAACCCACCTTGTGTTCCCTTGCTTCCAGCCCATACCTCCCCAATCTGGCTGCAAGGATGCTATGAGAGATGGTGAAAACCGGAGGGGGGTGACATCTATGGCTCTCCCTTCATCTGCATCTTTTTAAAATGGGGCACCAGGCTAGTCACAGTATCTCAGGGTTGGCATCCCATCCTCTGCTGTGTAAGACACTGCCTTGTAACTCCCATTGGCTGTGCTCCCCGCTCTGATGCCCAAGACTGCATTTGTCATGTGGTCCTAGCATCAAGCTCACATCCAGCCGCTCACCCCTGGGATGCCAAACCAACCCCGCTCAGCGCCAGGGCTCTGCCATAGTCCCAGCCACCCAGAGGGACAGCCTGCTTTCTTCAGCAACACATCCAGCTTGGGATTTGATTCAGTCAAAACTCACGACCAGGTGACTCCATCCTCTCTATCATGTGGCCAGACTGCAGCTGAGGTTGCAGCAGCGAGTTGGTGTTGACTCTCAGCTTGCCTGTGCCTGCGTTGGGTACCCAGAGTCCGGCAATGATCTTTCTTGTCACCATTTCAGCAACACCTCCCTGCTGAGCACAACGTCTGGAGACTGGTCGGGATGTAGGTAACGGGTGGGCAACCAGCACTAATCAGAACAAATACTTAACCAGAATGTTGTTAAGGTCTGACACCCACAGTCTCACTGGTCCGTGTTTCTCTGAAGCCATTACTTCTGGCCCTTCAGGCAGTTTGGGTCCTTGCTTGGGTCTCATAGACAAACCTCTTTGTCTCATTTTCAAGCAAGATTTCCTCAGAAGATCATATGAAGACAGCTATGGACTAATAATATCTTCACCATATATGGTGCATTTCATCCTCAGTGCATTACCCCGCATGCCGCATGCAGCCAGCCGCTCAGCAGCGAGCACGTGTTATCCTGCCCAGCACGGCTGCACGCTGCAGAGACCCAAGGCTTAGGTACAAAACCAGATGCATTTTGGCCAGGCCGCAGCTTTTCCTTCCATGCAATGTCAACGCTGGACGGGTTTGGCCTGTGCAATGCAGATGACTGCTAACACCTAAATTTGCTTTTATAGTGTAGCATTTCAAAGAGCTGGTTGCAAGGAGGTGCATGCACATTTCCTGTACGTCTGGCCAAAAATCCAATACTTGAGACTGCCGGGGAACTCTACAGAACACGCCATTTTGATGTTCACAAAAGACAAAGCATTGCCAAAACCTGGGGAATGGTGTGGAAAGTGCCAGCATTCTTTTCCTCCTCCTGGCTTCGCTTAGTTTTATTTCTCACTCTGCTTCTTCATGACTGTCTGGCTGGCTTGTTCATGCACCATGCAGGTCCCAGCCCTGTGAGGGACAGTGGTGGGATGTGCCCAAGCTAGGATGGAGGCTCTCTGCTGGCAACTTGGAGGTGGCCAAGGCACGAGCGACTGCACCAGTGCTGGTGTGACATGTGCCAGGCTGGGGGCATGCAGGTGTCCAGTCTGGAGAGCAGGTATGTCCCCGAGTGCCAGCTGTGCCATCAGGGGCATGTTTTTGTGTGAGTCAGCCCCCTCAAACCTGCCTAAACATGCCAGCGGCTCTCTAATGGCCAGGCGGGTTGACAGACCTGGTGCTTCCAGGTCTCCTCTCATGACATCTGCCAAGTTCCCTTCCTGCACTAATCTTGTCCTTCTATCCAAAACAATTATGGAGGGCTTGTTGTTTTTGGCACAATCCTTTATTTACAAATCCCATCCTGCTTATAGCTCATGGTTTCATTATCCTCTAGATGTTTACAGAGCTCCTTTTCTTAATATTTGTGCCATTATTTTACTAGGGACCCGGGTGAGACTTTCCAGACAGTAATGTCTGGCTCATCCTCTCCCCCACCAGCTCTTTCTGCAGAAGTGCACATATTCCTGCTGTCTCTGCCTTCCCTGGGGTGCCCGGTGGGACAGAGATGGGCAGGACTGTGGGCAACTGAGGGTTGCTCCTGTCTGAGAATGTGGGCAGGGATGCACAGAAGGGGCAGCTGCCCTGCTGCTCCCCATCACCCTCACCACCTCTGCACCCCACAGCCCCTTGTTGCTGCACCTGAGCCATCAATGTCGTCCCATATCACTGAGCTCCTGATGGGCACCTCCTGTCCCCTTTTTTTCCCCATGGCCCTGAGCTCCTTGCTCCTAGGCTCAGGGCACGGGTGCACATCCCTGGCTGGGGAACTAGACCCTCAGCGGGCTTTTGGCTGGCTGAGGACTGTGTCCTGGGAAGGCAAACAGTGGCAAACCCAGCACTGGAATTTTGGGGTCATTAGCATGGTGAAGATGTGGGTCGGCGGCTTATGTTGTGCATTGCTCTGATGCTGGTCCCTGCCCCTGGGCCGTCTGTCACAGGGGCTTGTTTAACCTTCTTTGCCACAGTATCTCACAGTCTTTAATCTGTTTATCCTCATAACCCTGCTATGAGGTGAAGGATAGTTATCCTCATTTCAGAGGTAGGGAACCGAAGGGATTCTTTTCAAATGTAGATCAGTGTTTAATGATGCAGAGATAAAGATTTTAAAAACAGGCGCATGGTGTGTAACTGAGCTGGGTTTTTCTGCAAATCCCATTAAGCGCCTCTGCCTTTTTCAGCTGGTGCTGTTTTGGGGCAGACCTGGTGCAAGGACCTGCAGAGGTGCCAGGGGGGCTCCAGCCTCCTGGCCCACGAGCCAGGCATGGGCTGGGCATGAGGAAACAGAGCTGACCCCATGCCTGGCACTCAGGTTCCCTGGGTGCGGTGGGGGTGTGCAGTGCCACAGCAGCCTCTGCTCAAAGCAGGTGCTGAATTGTATGAGCTCATTAAAATCCTCAGCTGCAACTGGGGATGAAACCTAGAGCCTATTTGTCCTGCAAGTGTGCATGTAAAAGTGTAAGGTAGGGAACAGGAGGGGGTGCTTGTGCAGCATCCCTCTGGCCACGCAACGCTGGCAGCGCTGAGCCTGCTGCACTGCCGAGTGAGGAGCAAACAGTAACAGGGTTCTCTTTGCTGTCACTGCACAGGCAATTGGTATCTACAGTAGGTCTGGTTAAAAACCCCAAGCTGTGGTTTCTGTGCAGCTATCCTGGTGGGAGGTGTCACCGGCTGCTGCTCAGGCCCTTCCCAGTGGCTGCCCAGTGGGGTTTGGTGCAGGTCTCCCTGCTGCTGCTGCTCCTGGGCAATTGTTGCTGTGCTTGTGGGAATGCAGCGGCTCAGGCTGCACGGAGGTCAGTGCTTTTGTCTTGCTGTAGGGAGTTTATCTCTGCGGATCTTGCCTGCTTTCCTGGGTCAGGCTTCACCTCCGCTGTTATCAGCAAATGCAGGAACAGCCTGGTCCAGAGCTGGGCTGCATAGGAACCTCTCGACCCCCTTGCACGGGGAGTCAGCGCTCTCACATCCCTCCCATGCTAATGGGCATTGGCCAGGCCTGAGCCTGAGGGCCAGGAATGGGAATGCACGGCCCTGCGGTCGCAGTTCCCCCAGCACCACTTTGGCAGTGCCATTCCCATGCACCCCAGTGGCACCGGACACAGACAGCTGGCACGGCAGTATGCTGGCAGCAGCCTCATGCTTGCAAGCAGTGGCGAAGGAGGCGGCATTGGAACCATTGAGGCCCTCCCTGGTCTCACCTCCTGTTGGGTCTTCCACCCCAAACACAAAGGTGACAGATCCCCAGCAGCACAGATTCCCCCTTCTCCACTGGGCTGCCCCATCCCAGCTCACCCTCCCCTTCCCAGCAGCTCTGGCTGGACCCCTCCAGCTGTCTCCACAAACCCAAACCATTAGCATTTCCTGTTCAAACATTTCCAATAAATAAATGGAGACATCATGCCACAAGCCCGCAAGTGACCCAGAGGCGGGTCCAAGGCTGGGATGGACACGACCACCCAGCGCCCGACCCCCTGGCTGGGTGCCAGCCCTGCCTTTGTTTGAATTCCCGGGTGAGTAAGCACTTGGCTGACGCCAGCAGCCAAAAAGCCATAAGAAATTATTTTTTATATTAAATAAATTGTTTTCAGTAAATCTGCTCCTACTCTGAGGTCGAAGCTACCCACAGCACTGATCTTGGGCTCCCCAGTTCAAGAGGGACAGAGGTCTACTTGAGAGAGTCCAACGGAGGGCTATGAGGATGATTAGGGGACAGGAACACCTGCCTTATGAGGAAAGGTTGAGAGACATGGGGCTTTTTAGTCTGGAGAAGAGAAGACTGAGAGGGGATCTAATTAATGTGTATAAATATATGAGGGCTGGGTGTCATGAAGAAAGGGGAAACCTCTTTTCACTTGTGCCCTGCAATAGGACAAGAGGCAATGAATACAAGCTAGAGCACAGGAAGTTCCACCTCAACATGAGGAGGAACTTATTGACTGTGAGGATTACAGAGTGCTGGAACGGGCTCCCCAGAGAGGTTGTGAAGTCTCCTTCTCTGGAGACTTTCAAGACCCGTCTGGATGCATTTCCTGTGTAACCTGCCCTAGATTCTATGGTCCTGCTTGGCAGGGGGGTTGGACTTGATGATCTCCAGAGGTCCCTTCCAACCCCTAACATTCTATGATTCTATGGGCTCCCTACAAGGGAGCTGGAATCCTCTTTCCTGGCCTCGTCTTGGCCATGCCAGGGCTCCTGTCCTGCCTGGAGGAGTGCAGCTAGGAGCGGCTGAGCTGCCAATGCCTCCATCCCGCTGACCCCATGGGTGCAGCCAGGCTTACATAGCTGCCCAGCATGCCACCGTGGAGCAGCTTCCTGCAACACATCAGGTATCTCTGTCCCAAGGCATGAGCCAGGCTTGCTGGTGAGGGGTCAGAGGCTTGGGCAGGGTGTTTGCTGCCTCTGCGGCACCCCAGGCCCTGGAGGTAGCAGCTATTTCCCCACATCAGGCCTCCCAAAGCCAGCTTCCTTGGCTGTGCAAAGTCCATGCCTTGACACAGCAGTGCCTGTCCTGATCCAGTGCTGGGGTTGCTTGAGAACCAACAGCCTAGTCTTTTCTCCGTTGGTCCTCTGCACCCTTGGGAAACCATGTTTAATGCACCAGGGTGTCAGCACCTGGGCAGGTCATGGTCCATGGGCCAGTCTCCTGATACCTGCCAGCGGGTGCTGATGCAAAAGGAAAAATTAGGGGAAAGCAGGACACTTACCCAGCCCCAGTGGCTCATTGTGACAAGTACTGGGACCAGTCTATCCCCTGCCCCTTTCAGGGCCAGTGCTCCTCCAGGGTGCCTGGGTGATGAGCGGGTACAGACAAAGTGAGCCTGGCCATAAGGCAGGTCCTGACTGGTCCATGGGGCCGGGCTGGGACTCCAGGAACACCAGGACTAATGTGCAAAATGGGTTGAAAGAGAGAAATGGTGAACCTCTAGCTGCCCAGGCAGCAGCAATGGCAGGAGGGGTTTGAGTCTGACTGGGTTGGTGGATATGCTGCTTCTCAGGGGTGCAGAGACTTTGTCCTCACTGCTCTGGGTTGCTCTATGCCTTTCAGCTGGAGGTAAAGAAGATGGATTTAGAGCTAACCAAGCTCTGTCATGGTGGGAATTAGGAAAAATACCAGGAATAGCTTCCACTATTTTTTTTTTAAATTCTGTTTTGCTGAAGCCAAAACTTCCTGGAGGAACATAGTGTTTAAAGGCAAAATTTTGCTGTTGAAATTTTCTGAAGCATTTAAAGAGATTGAAATGTTCTTTGAGAGAGAAGATGTAGATATTCCACTCCAGAAGTCTTCATTTAGTGGGGTGTTATGTTCCGGCACTGCAAGACTTCAGAAACCAAAATGCAATGAAACTGCATTTTAAATAATTTGTTTTACAGAAAAAATGATGAAGTCTTTTCTGATTTGGTATTATTTAATTTCTTTAGGGCTTCTGCCTTGCTTAAGGGAAACTCCTGTTGCTCCCACTTACAGCAGGTGAGAGAGGAGGTGGGACAATGTGTCAGGAGCCAGGTGGCCAGCACGGGCACAGTGCCCAAGTGGGTGGCTACCAAGCACCTGTGTATTCACCTGCAGTTCAGCAGAGCAGGACCTGATGGTTTTTTGTGGCCATGGCTGAAATCCCTGGCACTCCATATCTGTGTCTGTGGTGGGGCTGGTGGGGTGGGAGGGCAGGAGGTGGGTGCTGCAGGGCAGCATGGCCAGGGGCTTAGCCTTGGGGGCACTGGTGGGGCTGTGTGGGGGCACTGCCTATCCCCAGCCATGCTGAGGACCGAGCTGCTGCCGGTGCCCCAGTGCAGCAGGAAGGCAGTGGTGGGAGACCCTTCCCAGCCCCTGATGGTGCCCCTCAGCAGGACCTGTGGCCCCGGCTGCCACCAGTGCTTGGTGGCATCAGCACTCACAGGCGCTGACAGACGATCCAGCGAAGGGCTGGAGGGGGCCGGAAACTCCTGATCCCTCTTTATCTGCCCCTCGCCCTGCTCTCTCATCTCCCTGTCATGCTCTCTGTCTCCCCTGGTATCTCATGCTCCTATTTCTGTGCCTTCCCAGCTGCTCACCCCCTGCAGCAGCCCACAATCAGGCACTGGCCCTGCAGTCCTCCATCCCAGCCGCAGTGTGGGGTCCCAAAGCCTCCCGGGACCTGCTGGGCTCACTGCCTGCAAGAAGCACCTCAGGCACCCCCGTCCTGTGTCTGCATGCTGAGCATCAGCCACAGCAGCAGGCAAGTGCCTGGCACGGGGCTCTGTGGCTGTGGTGCATTGCAGGTTGTAGTGGGAGGCAAGGGTCAGGCCTAGCTCAGCATCATCATGTGCACTGAGGAGGTCAAGGAGGCTCACTGCTGTCTTCCCCAGACATGCCAGTTGCTCCTGGGCCAGGGTGAACCTTTCACTTGCCTGGTCCTGGCATCTCTGATCCCCATCACTCCATTGCAAACCCACTGCCCTGGCTGGGCAGAGTGGCGGCGGGGGGGTCAGGATCCACAGTTAATGTAGCTGCCCCTAAACGCACTGCCAGAGATCAGCTAATCTGATAATTACAGCAACAAAAGCCATTTAGACAAACCATGACCTGACCCTGGGAGCTTGGAATGAAAACATTTTACCCTCCTCTGTCTGGATCCTGTGCTGAGAAAACATCTGTATTCAGAGGATGGCTGGGAAAACAGCCCCCTCACAGCACCCGCTGGGAACGGCTCTGCTCCCTGCCCTCACACTGCCTGTGCCCAGCCTCAGCCCAAGATGGGCAGTGCCTTGGGGCAGAACAACCTAAACCCTTGCTCTGATGGTGGGATTGAGGGTGCCCTGGCGCTGGGCAGGTGTCTTTGGTGAGGAAGAGGATGAGACAGGGTGGAGAGGTGCAAGGGTGGACCTTGAGTGAAGGAGTGAAGGGGACAGGATGAGAGGAGCTCCTCTGTACCATCACAGGAAGGGTTTTTCCTAGGCCCACATGGGGCTTGGCAGTGCAGGGAGGGCAGCACCTGGTCCCTAGTGGTCCTGAGCTCTTCAGGAGCCAGGCTGGCCACCGAGCCCCCATGTCTCTGGCTCCCAGGAGGGGCTGAGTGTGGGGGGCCATGCCTGTGTGCGGCACGGCAGTGCATGCCTGGGAGGCTCCTTTGCTCCGGGTAAGGTGTGCAAGCCTTTCTGTTGAGTGGCAGGTCGTTGCTGGCTGTCAGTCGGAGGCAGGAGATGAAGGGAGGCTTGCCTCAGGGCCGGCTCCCATGTTTCTTCTGCTTTTACATACATTTTGGTGGCACCCTTTGTGTAGGCTGAGGAGATGAAAGCTCAGGGCCAGAGGGATCTTGCTAACGTGCAGCCACCCGGCTGGGGGGCCAGCAGCCTGCTGCTTCGTGCCTGTCTGTCTTGTTCCTGCATCTGTTCCCAGCGGAGCCCCATTCTGTGCTGCCAAGGCCATGGGACACTGACCAGGCTGGGGGCATCTAGGTGCACCACCAGGTAACTCCTGCTGGCAGTGGCACTGATGGTCTCTACTGGATCAGCAGCGCTGAGCTCAGGCTGCCCAGGAGTGACTGAGGAAGTGGAGCAAGACGATACTGGTTTGGGGAAAACTGCATTTTTTTTCCTGCAGCTGGCACTGCTCATCCTGCTCCAGCAGTCCCAAGCAACAACTTGGTGCAGCCAGCTTGGCAGGGCAGCACCCCTGTGCCTTCGTGACTTCCCTGCTCTGCACTGGGAAAGGGCTTGGACATGTCCCCAAATATTGCAGTGATCTTTGGAGAGCAGTAGGATTAGAAACCAGTAAGTACAGTGAGAGCCTGCCAGTCTGGGGACTCCCCAGCACTTCTGTCCACTCCAGAAATAGGATGCTCTAAGCAGCCTTGGTCAGCTTTTCCAATTGCAGCATCACAACTTGTGCAGTGCTTCACTCCTCATGAGCAGAAAACATGACACCCTGCGGTGGGCTATCCCTGTTTACCTCTGATGCCCCTGTTCTCATCAGCTGCTTCCCTGCTCAGCACTGCAGCATCTCTCATTTAGCAGCATCCACAGATCTCAAGAAACCCAGGTGCCCTTCATCCAGGAGACGTTAGGGTTAAGTTTCGGGTTAGACTTAAGGTTAGGGTTAGATTTATGGTTAGGCTTAAAGTTAGGGTTAGAGTTAAAGGTAGGGTTCAGAAACACCCTCATAGCACCCTGACAAGGCCAGGTGTTAGCAGGGGCTTACAGCTGTTGCAGAGAGTAGACCTGAAACCCTTTCTGGGTTTCTGCTTGCCTTTTCTCAAGGTCTGATAGAGGTTTTGTCTGAGTTGGGCTAAGAACCCCACCGGGACCAAGGCTTTGGTCTAGTGCTTAATGTCTTACTCCTCTGCCTTTCCCATTATGCTGTTTTGTCTGAAGGCAGAAGCGCTGGCATGCTGCTGTGCCGCCAGGCAGCTCTGCCTCTTCCCCGCTCTCATGCTAAGCAGAAAGTGCACTGGGCAGTTCTTCCAGGTGCTGCCCGGAGCTGGGGGAGGCGAGGGCTGTGCCCCCAGGCTCCCTCCCAGGCAGCCGGGCTGCAGAGGCACCTTTGGCATGGGAGGGGGGCGAGGAGCCAAACTGGTTTTCAGAGGGATGTTGGCTGGGTTAACAAAGGGAGTGTATGACACAGGTTGTCTGCAAAAGCGTTTGGGGACACCAGGCCCTTTCGCGTCCTTTATCCCCGTGTTTTATGTCACGAGGAGGGGGCAAGTCGCGCTGCCGGGGGTGCTATTCGCGACGTCCTTCCTGTATCCCTCGAAGCCTTTCCCAGATACTGCAGGATCGCGGGCGGATTCCCACAAACTTCAAAAGCTGCTTGAGACAGGCGGCGGGT
>VZZY01022011.1:23231-47879 GCA_013400335.1 Eurystomus gularis
CTCGAAAGGTCGCCGGTTTGCGGCAAGGCTGGCCGCGGGTGTCGGGGGAGCAGGCAGACGGGTCACCGGCGAGCGTCAAGGTCGTGGGGGCGACCCCGCGCCGGCCCGCCCGCCGGCTTCGGGTGTCGGTGCCCCGGACAGGCTTTTCCGGGGCCCGGGAGGCCCAGCGTGCCCCGAGTGTGGAAAGGACGTGTCACCCTCTCTTCGCAGCCTACCGCACGGACGAGGGGCAGCCATGGGTCCTGCCGGTGGTAAAGAAGGTGGAGCAGATGATCGCCAACGACAACAGCCTGAACCACGAGTACCTGCCCATCCTGGGCCTGCCCGAGTTCCGGGCCAACGCCTCCCGGATCGCCCTGGGTGACGACAGCCCTGCCATCAAGGAGAAGCGGGTAGGTGGTGGACAGGGAGCAAGACCGCTCCTTGCTGGGAGAGCCCCTGGGAGCCCGGGGCTGCCTCTGCAGCAGACCAAGCAGAAGAGCACAAGTGTGCAGAGTAACTGCATTTTGGCAGGATATGGGGATTTTTCTGCTGTGGCCCTTACCGATTGCCGGTTACTGGATAAACCCATGTATTTGAAGCTGTTTGTGCAAGAAGTTGTAGTTTTTGGTAAAGACTGAAGGTGGGCTGTGATTAGAATTTATTTTTTTCCTTCATCTTTTAATGGCTGTCCCATGGGAAACTGAAGTTGGATAATAGACCACCTTTCCTGAAATAAGCTACTAGCTGGGAATCTGTTCTGTGCCAAGAAGTAACAAGAATAACTGGAGTCTATTTATAAGTGTAGAAGGTGTCAGGATGGGCCTGAGCGCTCAAGGACGTTGAAGACCACCAGAAGGGGGTGGTGCCCTGTCTGGGGTGACCCTGGGGAGCATGTCTGGGGACCTGTCTCACTCTTGCAAGTGCCTCTGTTCTCTGTGCACTGATCGTGGGCTTGACCTGGGTGGACTCTGCTGGCAACTCTTTCTGTTGCAGATTGGAAGCGTTCAGTCCTTGGGTGGGACAGGCGCTCTGCGTATTGGTGCAGAGTTTCTGAGGCGGTGGTACAACGGAAACAACAACACGGCAACCCCGGTCTACATCTCCGCTCCGTCCTGGGGTGAGTGCTGTTGTCAGTCCTTCCTGCTCCTTGCAGGGAGCTCCATGGGTCAGTGGGCAAGGGAGAAATGACAGGGGCCTGGGCAGTGAGAGGGGGGCCTTCCTCTTGTAGGTAAAGGGAGCATAAGTGCCTCCATCATGTATTTTGGTGACCTTTAGGGAGATACTGGGACTGGAGCAAGTGGCTTGCTGGAGGTGGGGCCTGCTTTCCTGAAAAGTGATTTTTTTCCTCAGAGAACCACAACTCCGTGTTTGTGGATGCTGGCTTCAAAGATATTAGAACCTACCACTACTGGGATGCTGCCAAGAGGGGTCTGGATCTCCAGGGGCTGCTAGATGACATGGAGGTGAGTAAAACTGGCATGGGATGGGCTGAGCTTGGTACTGTGCTGCCAACAGCTGGCTGGGCTCTTGTGTGCTCTGCCAGGAAGTGGATCTTTGCAAAAGAGACTGCTGGTGCCCAGAGCAGCTTGGGGCCTCTCCCTCTGCTCTGGGTGCCCAGACTTGCCTGTGTGCATGACCAGGACCTCCTGTCTCCTCAGAAAGCCCCAGAGTTCTCCATTTTCATCCTTCATGCCTGTGCGCACAACCCAACGGGCACAGATCCTACTCCTGACCAGTGGAAGCAGATTGCTGCTGTTATGAAGGTATGGGCTGCTGCTGGGGTTAAAGCAGTGCTGAGGGAACAGAGAGCTCTTGAGCCAGACAGAGCACTTGCATCCAGAGTGGGTTCTACTGAATGGCATGAGGTGTGGCAGGAGTTGGAAGAGTCCTGCAGGGCAGGTGTTGAAGGGAGAGGCTGAAAGAGGATGCTGGTTGTCTGTGCTCAGAGGATAGAAGCATCCCAGTTCTGCTCACGCCTCCAAGTTCTTGCTTTTAAACTCTATGGTACGGGCTGCAGTGAGGTTTCTCATGCTGGAAAGACTGTCCATAGGCACCTGCTTTTTACAGGTGCTGAACAGTAGGATATAAGGTGGTGCATCTCTTGTGTCTGTGTCCTCAAATGCAATTTTCTCCTGCATTTAATTTTTGGTTGACTGCTTTAGTCTTCTTATTCTTTTACCCCAGTAGAAAGAAAATATGCCAGTCTAGTATTGCTGGACCATGTCCCCTTTATATTCACCCGGAAGCTTTATCATCATTTTTCCCTCCTATGGGCACAGTGGGGGGTAAAGTGAAGGTTCTGGGGTAGGGGTTACCCTCTAACACTGTTCCTCCTTGCAGCGCCGGTTCCTGTTCCCATTCTTCGACTCAGCGTACCAAGGTTTTGCCTCTGGCAGCCTGGACAAGGATGCCTGGGCTGTGCGATACTTTGTCTCCGAGGGCTTTGAGCTCTTCTGTGCACAGTCGTTTTCCAAGAACTTTGGGCTCTACAGTGAGTGTCTGGCAGTAAGCTGGCCCAATAACATACCCAGACAGATGGGGCTGGCATGCCGGGGGGTGGGGAGAGCTCTACTTTGCCATGATGTGTGGAACCAATGGCTCATGTCTCTTGGCTTGTCCACAGATGAACGTGTGGGGAACCTGACTGTGGTGGGGAAGGATGCAGACAACGTACAGCGTGTGCTTTCCCAGATGGAGAAGATTGTGCGCACCACTTGGTCCAACCCTCCCTCCCAGGGAGCACGCATTGTGGCAACTACACTTGCTTCCCCGCAGCTCTTTGCTGAGTGGTACGTGCTGCCAGGGCTGGTGGGAGAGGGAACGTGGGGGAAACTGTCTCCCTGAGTGCCAGCTTTGTCCAGATGGCTCCAAACCAGACAGGTGTCTATCCTCATGCTCTGCTTCCTGCCTGTTCCAGGAAGGATAATGTGAAGACAATGGCAGATCGGGTCTTGCTGATGCGGTCAGAGCTCCGGTCTCGACTGGAGTCCCTTGGGACCCCAGGCACCTGGAACCACATCACAGAGCAGATTGGCATGTTCAGCTTCACAGGGTTGAACCGTAAGTACCAAGTGGCCTGGTGAAGGGAGGATTGAGCAAGGACAGTTTCACTGGGGGTGAACTGGGCTGATTCCAGGTAGGAGTCTCTCGGGGACCTCACTGGAGTCCTGACATCACTGCCTCTGTGTCTAGGCAGGGATGGAATGTCAGGCAGCATTTTAGGGGCCAGTGCTGGAAGCTTTCTGCTTGTGGTGAAGGATTCAAGCAGCCCCGACTGATTCTTTGGGCATTTCTGAACTGTAGGGTCACTGCTCTGACTTGATGTCCAATTGTTTCCCCAGCTAAGCAGGTGGAGTACATGATCAAGGAAAAACACATCTACCTGATGGCTAGTGGGCGCATCAACATGTGTGGCCTGACTACCAAGAACCTGGATTATGTGGCCAAGTCTATCCATGAAGCCGTCACAAAAATCCAATGAAGCACATGAACAACCAAACTTACATGAAGTCACCAAAGCTGTAGTGTGTAGTCTGTGTCCTTCCCTGCTCATGGCTTGCCTTGTCCCACACCTCTTGGGGTTTAATAAAGATGGGAATGGTGGCTCAATCAGGGATATTCATGTTTTGACCTTTTTGAAGTACCCCTTGCACTGGGGTAAACCAGTGTCCCCAGGAGGGCAGGGGCAGCATGAGCTGCCTTGGCTCTTGTTTGGCTGACAGTGACCTGGTCCTCAGATACTTAGAGCTGCATATTTAACACACTCAAATCAATTCCATGTAACTTACCAATTTGATCTCGGTGAAGTCTGGTGCCAGTGCAATGTGCTGTGGGATAACAGCTCAGGTGGTTGGGATCTCATGTGGATTGTGAGCTAATGTCACTCAGTATTTTGGGGAGGAGTTGCTGCACCCCCACCAAGTTCTGAGCCTTACGCAAGCGAACATTCGTAATTGTGATAATTGTTTCTTTGTGTTGCTGACAGAAAATTAAACCTCCATCTCTGAGCACTACCCCTGCCTTTTGTGATGTCATGCCTCCAGGCTGTGCTGACCTTCTCCCAGGTTGAGGGTGAAGCCTCAGCATCCTGGTTTGTTCACTGGGTCTTACTCAGTTTGTTAGTGTTTCCCTTTCTCCCTTGTGATGTGTTGCAACTCTGATGATCACAGTTGCTGCTAATGGGGCACAGTCCTACTGGGACAGTGTAGTTGAGAGTTCCCTGTGACTACATGAAGCTGACCAGTTCCTCCCGTGTCCATCCTGCGTTTCTCTTTCTGTCCCCCTGTCCTATGCTGTCCAGCTCATCCTGCCTGTATGTGCTTGCTTTCTGCATGATCATGTGTTACCCAGCCATCTAGCCATCTTGCTCTGGTCCAGAGCTCCCGGCCTGCCACTGATGTGTCGAAAAGCAGATCTTCCCTGTTCCTCCTTCTCAGCAGGCCCCTGGTGAAGCACCACCTATTCCCTCTGGCTTCAGCAGGGCCTGCTGGCAACAGCCTGTGTTTCTGGCACTGAAAAAGAGCTGGGACCATCTGTTTCTGCTCTCTGCAATCAGTGTTCACAGATCTATTTGTGAGTTGACACCTTGACAGAGCAGCCTCCTGCTAAGATCTTGGTGAAGAAAGGGGAACAGCCTCTTTCCTTTTGAGTCAGTTAGTCACTGTTGCCTTGATGGATTTTGCTTGTGCTGCAGCTTAAACAGTAAAAGCAAAAATGGTGCCTTGTTGCTTTACTGTGTTTACAGAGGGATAGTGCGGAGAGTTTCATTTGTCCTTTTCAGACTCATGTTCACATCACATAAAAGAGTGAACCAGAGACAGCTTTTCCTCTGTGCACGTGGGAATGTGGGCAGATTTTTTTCCTCTTGGTGTCCATCCACAGCTGGGATGAGGGGGTAGTGGTTAAAGGATGACTACTGCTAGGGGTGATCTCAGGAGAAGGAGTTGAAGGAACCAACTCTGCTTTTGTTATTTCTGACATCTGTCTACACTTCTGTCCTTACAGACCTCTAGGTGTGGAGCCTGGCCCACCCCACATGTGATCCATACCAGTGCTTTGCTAGCCTTACCAGCCTTGTTTTTCCTAATGAGTGACCTAAATTTCTCTGTTTCTGCAGCGTAAGCTCATTACCCATTATCCCATTTACCATGGCAACCGAGAACAGATTATTCCTTTCCTCTCTGCAGCAGCTTTTTATGTATTTGAAAACTTCCTCTCCCCCCTTCACATCCTTCACCAGTTAAGATTAGGTGACTCTGTTTCCTTTAGCCTTTGGGGCAGGTTGTTTTCCAGCCCTTGCTTTCCTTTGGCCTGTGTGTTTCCTTAGAAGGGCAGCACCCAGGCAGGGATGTGGTTATTCCAGCTGAAGTTTTATCAACATTGGTGGACTATGAGATTTCTGTCCTAATCTGCCAGGCTGTACTCCAGCACATGTATCCCACTATTGTGTTTGCAGGGGCATGGTATTAGCTCCTGTTCTTCCCTAGTCCTTATCTGCACTGCCGTCGTGTAAGTCTGTGCATGGCTGTGCTTTCCTGGCAGCAAGAGTGACAGAGAGCCCAGGTTCATGGGGAGAAATTGGGAAGCACTTCCTGACCCGGTCCTCTACCTGCTGTCTTCAGTGATGCCGAGTCCTGTTACTTCAGCCACCGCTAGCGTGGGTAGGAGGGCAGCCTGCCCCAGTGGGAGAGGTTAGCATGTCTTTCCCTACATCCACTGACACAGACAGGGAATCGCTCAGGGAAAAATCACTTTTAATGTTAATATCCCAGATACGTTCAGCCTCTACAAAAACTACTGGCTGGTCTGTACCAATCTGAAGGCTCGGCATGAGCCTCCCTTGCACAGGCAGCCATACGCGGAGAGGAGGATGGTTCGATGCAGCGTGGAATGGCCTCCCCCCAGGGAGGGGGGCTGCCCTCAGAGGTGAGCTGGGCTCCCTGCCCTGTGCCTGGCAGGGGGTTGGGAGTGCCGGGCTGTGTCGATGGTCAGCCTGCGCAAGGTGCCACGGGTGTGCGTGTCACTAGGCACGGCACAAATGTGTGCTGGGGCCCTGAGCTGCACATGACACCCCCCTAAACAGCACACTCTCCTCATGGTGGAGACCACATCTGTGCAGCACCCAGCACTGAGGGGCTCCAGACCTCGCTGGGATGGGGATGGTAAATGATGCTAAGGGAAGTTCTGGATTGGGCTGCCCCTCCCTGCTCTGCCCGCAGGGATGCTGTGCCAGACACTTCTCTACCTTTCCTTTTTCCACCTCTTCCTTGAGACCAGATGCTACCAGAGAGCAGCTGGGCAAGGACCCTTGGACTCCAGCTAGCTGGTCCAGGCCACCTGGGTGGTTCAGCCCTGCCAGGGGCACATCCTTTTTTGCTGGGGGATGGGGTGTTGCACAAGTCCTGCAGGGAGGGGCAGCATGAGCAGGCAGGTGGGCTAGCAGGCAGAGAGCGAGTGCAGACCTGCTGCTGTTGGACATGAGCCTCGCAGCAAGAGACCCCCATGCTGCAAACCTGGAAGACACAAATGCGATCTGTGCAGGTGGCCAGAGCTTGCCCTCCCTGACCTGCTCCTGCTCAAATCTGCAGCACCTTTCCTAGCTGAGCTCAAGGATAGTGGTGCAGACACACATTTCTAGCTAAGAAAACATGAGTTAGGGTCTCCCTTTGTCTCCAACAACCATTCTTGCCCAAGGATGGTTGGAGTCTGCTGCTATATCCCTTGACCCTGCTTCAGCCCCCAGTGACGTGCAAGTCTGCATGGGCCCCAAACCACATCGTTTGGCTTTGCTGCTTGAAACCTGATTTTACACTATTAAAACAGAGCAACCTCCCATTTCCTGGGCAAGGAAATGTTGCACAAAGAGGCAGGTTCCTACCTCTAGTCTGCATGGGCCTCCAGCATCGTGCTCCAGCCACACTGCTGCTCAGGTGATTATCGGGGCAAGATTGGAGTTCTCCTCTGGTGTCTTCTCACTCTCTGGTGATGGCTGCTGCTTGCGCCCACCTGCAGCAACAAGGGTTCCTACAGTTGGCGTGCTCAGGAGTGCTCAGGACATGGGGTGTATAGGGTTAGGTCCTGGGCTGCTGGGTTAGGTCCTCTGCTGAACTAGCCCTAGGTGCAGTTTTGCCTGCTGCTGGGCTACTGCCAGGGAACTAGGCTGTCCCCCTGCTCCACGCTAGCCCCATGCAGGATGTCCCCAGAATGGGGCTGGGGAGCAGCTGACCCAGGCAGCGGGGTGCCAGGGCAGAGCTCTACCCTGGGTGCTCCCTCCCTGGGTCAGTCACTTACTGAGGGATCTCAGCAGCCTCCTGCCCATCGTCTCTTCAGAGCTGCTTGGTGATGAGTTGGTCCCAGTCTCTCTGCTCGGGGACTCTCCCTCCAGGACGGTGCCGCAGCACTCACTATCTGCAAAAGCCCAGCATGGCTGCAGCACCGTGGGACACTGCCGCCTTCACCACCCCCAGGGTCAGTGTGTTTGTCCCAGCCAGACTCACTCTGCTGCTTGCTGTTCTCCTCATTGTCAGCCAGCTCCTCTTGGATGAAGGGGATGCCCTCCATGCGCAGGAACACTGACTCGCTGGGACTGCGCAGCCCCTCGGAGCGGCTGCCTGTGGGGACACAGGGCAGGCGTGGCGGCAGGGCAGGGAGGTGCTGTGCCCTGGGGCAGGATGCAGCAGGATGCCAGCCTGGCAGCAGGCCCCAGTGCCAGGCACCCCCAGGGAACTGAGAGCATGGCGATGAGGAATTGCATGCCTGCACACTCACACCCGTGTGCATGTGCAGGCGCAGAACAGCATCCACAGGTGTCTGCGTGCAAACACCCACGTGCCCCAGGCCATGTGCAACCATGTCTCAGTGGCGGCATGCCATCAGGCCAGCGGATGTCAGCATGGTCCCCCCAGAAGATGCACAGCACTGGCCTGTGGCAGCGAAGGCATGCTGCTGGGTGACTCACACATGATGCTGTTCCTCTCATTCAGGAGGGTGGTGGGATCCTCCTTGGGTGTCTGTGGGGTTCCTCGTGTGGTTGAGGCCTTGGTTGAATCCCTGTCGAAGGCCTCCATGTCAGGGGACTGGGGTGAGCTGTCCATGCGGCTGGCCACCAGCGCATTGTGGTACTGCTGCCGAGTGACCTGGGCACACAGACATGTCTGTTGACCTCAGTGGGCACCAAGCCCCACTGGGACCTCATGGAGATTTGATGGCACCAAACCTCCAGACAGCAGGAGAATGAGACTCCCCAGCACCCACTGGACACCCATCAAGCTCCTGGGGCAGAGCACAGTGAGAGGATGCCTGGGCAGGGGTTGGCCAGGATGGGACAGTCCCTGCCAGCCCAGCGGTACCTTGACAAACTGCACATCACAGAGGATGTGCACAGAGTAGTCAGGCGTGTAGATGTTGTTGCTGCTGCTGTGGAGCTGCGTGGTGCTGCCCCCATAGTCATTCTGCTCCCGGCTGGGGGACTCGGAGCGGTTGAGCCCACTGCACCTTGATGGGGACCTGTTCACTGTGGGAGGGGACAGCAGAGAGGCAAACTCTCACTCATGGTGCCACCTGGGTCCCTGGTGCCAGCAGAAGGCCAGAGTGGACCTATCACCTCCAGCAGCTGTGGCCCACGCACCCCAGGGCTGGCAGGGGACCTCTGGGGCCCTGCAGTGGGAGTCTTCTTCAGTGCATGCAGGCAGCAGAGGCTCTGCGCCACGCCAGCCCCATGCAAGCCAGAGGGACTGGGCAGGCATCTGGCCTGGCATCAGCAGCAGAGGTTAGGGCTGCTGCCTGCCTGTCATGTTGACTGACAGCTCTCCTGCTAAAGCAGGCCTTCTGCATGGCCTTTGGCACAAATTCTCCTGGTTGCAGCTGGCAGCCCACATGGTTTACTTAACCTGCCTCGAGGGCATGGTCCTGTCCACCCCGACTCCAGCAGAACAGGAGCAGAGGCTGCCACATAAACTGGCCCATCGTTCACATTGACTAGTGGCCTCTGACATGCGGTGTGATGGATTCTGTCTGGTTGGTGAGTTATTAGGGAACAAAGGCAGCTTGTTCCTTGCACAGGTGATGTCAACATCTTGCTGACTTTGCTCTGCTACTAAAACGCCCTTCTATTACCCGGATTGCTAGAAAGCAAGGGAAGCAGAGCAGTAACTGCCAGGTTACCGTTGTCAGAAGCAGCAAGTAGCAAGAAAACCCAAGCACCAAGTGCAGGCAATTACAGAACTGTTCATGGCTCCCCCTTGTTCCCATCCTGTTCTTCCTGGCGTTTGCATCTCACTGAGGAGGCTGCAGCAGGTACAGGGCTGCTGTCCCCCATCTGCCACCCATGCTCCAACTGGTGAGGGGCTGCTGTGATGAACTGACCCGCGCAGGGTGCCAAGGGTGCTTCTCTCCTGGCACTGCCTGGCATGCAGGGTGGAGGGGGCTTGGTGCACTGTGCACAGGGAGCTGGAAAGACCCTGGTCCCTGCAGTGGTCCCTGCCCAAAGCCATGCCCCATTACCTGGAGAGCCAGCTAGGGAGTCCCCTCTGCTGAAGGCGAAGGTACGGGACACTGAGACAGGCACTGCAGGGAGAAGAAAAGGGAAGAAAGGAGGGAACAGGGGAAGGTGAGGGATGGAAGTGAGGGTGGGTGACAGATCAAGAAGAATGAGAAGAAGAATCATGTGTCAACAGCCCAAGACTGGGCTCCCACTACCGCCTCCAGCATCCCGTCCCACCCCTCTTACACTCTCCTGATTCTGCTCTGGGGAGGCACTCACCAGCCCTGGGGACAGGGACACCAGCTGGGACGCAGACTTGAATGCTCTAAATGAACAGGCTACTCTGTGATGAGGTAAGAGGAGGTGAAGCTAGCAAGGGGACTAGCTCCTGCCAGGCCTGTTTGCACAGGCACACATCTCCCTAGAGCCATGGCATGGGCAGAAAGCACCTTCCTCCCATCGGCTGAGTCCTGGCACCCTACTCCAGCCTTTTGCCAGGCGCTGCCAGGAAAGGGGACTACATGGTCAGCTTGTGCCACCTGGGGTATGGGCAAAAGCTAAACCAAGTCACTGTACTTGGCATCTGGGATGCTTCTGCATGTGCAGGCAGATGGCAGAGAAGGAATGTGCTCTGCAGGAGCAGGGGCTGGCAGGAGCCCCTCAGCATGATGCAAAGCAAAGGCATTTGTGCCCAGCTGCCTGCAGCTCCCCACAAGGGCCTGGGTCTCAGTAGACTTGGGGCGATGCTGAGAAGCGCCACCCACGTGAGCTGCTCCATGCAAGACCCACAAGAAGCCAGGACCTTCCATCCGGGGCTGCCTGACCGATTGCCACAGAGAGGGCAAACCACTGGACATTCACTCAATTTCCATGTTTTATTGCCATGGGTTACAGCAGCAGACAATTTCAGAGGCAGGTGTTCCACTTCCCTATGACTCGCTGCCTGCAGGAAGCTGCCCTGCTGCCCTCCTCAGCAACCCTGGGCCATGCCACAGAGGCGCAGGGTTCCATGGGGAGCACACAGATCAGCACACAGCATGAGTGAGGCACCTGCCAACACCTCCTGATGCCTCATCTTTGCTCTCACTGCTGGCAGTGCCCACCTTGAAAGCAGTGGGAGATCCAAGCCCGCTGGCTGCCAGGCCCCTCCTCCACCATGTCCATGCTTCCCCCCAGCTGCTGGCCCTCCTGCCCAGGGCATGCTGCCCCTCCCTCCAGCCACTGTGCCCACAGCATAGCTGCAACACTCTAGGAACGGTCTGCTGCCTATGTGGTTAATGTTTTTCAATCTCTTTGAAGATAAAACCCCCAGGAAATTTGCCCTGCAGCCCCCTCTTTCTGATCTCCCCACTCCTCCTCCAGTAACTCCTGTTCCATGTCCTCCCCTGGATTGAAACCTTCTGCAAATAAAAATCCAAGCAAAAGGCACCAGCACAAAGCACTGCCCAGAACAACCTAATCCAGGTGGGAGCGAAGGACAGGTAGATAACCACCAGTGCTTGCTCCCTGGTCTCACTGCCCGACCCACTGCAGGACCGGCCATTCTGGCTCTCTGCCGCCTCATCCCTGTCCTGCCACCAAGGCCAAAGATTGCCTGGCAATAAAAAGTTACATGACAATGGTTAATTAGTAACAAATTGTTATATGCACAAGGGTTAACGTCTGAAGTCTCTGCTGTCACATGCTACTCACACTCATTTCTTCTGGGCTTGGCTTCAAGGAATAAGGTGGATAACAGCCTGACAAGGGAACTGCCCTGCAACCTCTGCCTCCCACCCTGCTCCTTGCTGGCCAAGGGTGCAATGCCATATATGTCCTGTGTCAGACAGGGGTGGCTGGATGGCAGAAAACATCTCATAACACCATGGCTCACACCTTGCCTGGCTTCTGGCCTGCAGACAGCACCCACTGCCTGAGCCCTGGTGGGGCCCTGGGGATGGTCACCAAGAGCACAAGGGGCATCGGGTCATGCAGCAACATCCCACAGGAAACCAGATACTTTATTTATTCCCTCTGTCCAAACCAAGTGTGCTGTGGACACACAGGGGAGCAGGAATGTGCATGGTGGGGTTAATCCAGCACTCCATGAACCAGCCTTTCAAATGGAAACAAAGCAGGCAGCAAGAAATAGGTAAACACTAGAGCTGCAGGAAGACTGGAACACATGGGAGTGACAGTCACTAGCCCCAAGGGAGTCCTCCTCTTGCCTCCCTAAAGGCTGAACTTAGCAGGTTCTGGTTTTGATTAGGCATCCAGAGCATCCTTGGCTTACCATTGGCACTGCAACATCTGGGGTCTGGGATGAGGAATGTACTGGACTGGGGGTGGGCAACACCTCTGCATGCTCCCAAGGCACCAGGCACTAAATCATTGCGGGGGTTATCAGTAAAGAAGGGAGGGTAGGCTTACAATCTCTCCTGATCAGAGCTAACTCCTGCAAACAGAGGATCTGCCCATTAACCTATGAGTTCTGCAGGCAGGGCATTTACTAGGACTGGGGCATCTACTTTCAACTCAGCTAATTTCCCCCACCACCATGTGTGAACAGCTTATAGGTAAATTGACCCATCCCTGCAATACCCAAGCAGCCCATTTCCCTCGTGTGGGACCCCCATTCAGCTTGTGCTCCAAGCCTCATGGATGCAAATGGGTTCAGAGATGTTATGCTAAGACCTAGATGCACCATGCCAGCAGTTGCAGGGCTCCCATCCGCATGGGCTTGCTGCCATCTGTGAGCAGAGCAGACACCCTTGTAGTGTCCCTTGCAGTGCCAGCTGTGCTGGGATCCACCCACAGGATCCAAGGCATGGCTGAAACCTCAAAGGGACCTCAACGTCCCTCTGCAGGGACTCTGCTGCATCAGCCCCTCAACATGTTGTTTCTCCACCAATTTTTTTAAAGCAGGTAATCTCAGTGCAGAGCCTGAGCTGCTCAGCACCGTGTGCAAACCCATCCCTCCTCCAGCCAGCTGGTGCCATGGAGGAGAGGTTTTATGCCCTAGCCTGTCCCAAAATACTTACGCAGGAAAGAGGATCCAGCCAGGCTGCCTGCTTTCCGCACATCATTATCTGAAATGACAGTTGGAGGTGTAGGAATTGCAGAGCAAAGGGTCCTGCCTGCCCTGCACCCCACAGCAGGGCCACCCCACTCCATGGCCAGCTCCTCCTCCTGGCTATCAGCTGGTTTAGCCCTGTGGAGGCTGAAGAAGCAAAAGCAGAGATAGAAGGAGCCCACAGAGCCCTTACCCGAGGAGACAACAGCCATAATGGCGGGGACACCATAGTAGGTGAATGCCCCATTCTCAAACCGCAGCCCTTCCTTGCCAACCTCCACCTCCACTTTCCCCTGAAAGAAGAAGGAAAACCCGCTCAGAAAAGAAGCACCTCGCACTCCTAGTGCTGCAGGGATTCCTGCTGCCCCATACAAGATGATAGGCATCTCCACTGGCAGAAGTAGCCACCCCCTGCCACCCTAGGCTCGCCCGTCGCTGCCCCAGGCACCTGCAGGATGAGGACAAAGTAGTCGACGGGGCGGTTGCGCTGGTAGAGGTAATGCTCTGCTGCCTTCTTGTTCTTTCGGTCGTACTTGAGCTCCTGGATGACATTGGGGTGTTTCAGGAGCCGCAGCAAGATCTTCTCGGAGAGGTAGGGGGACTTGAAAGGCTCCACTTCTAGAGAGCAGGCAACACACACTCACTCAGTGGGGCCGCGGCCGGCAGGAGCCCCTCGTCCTCTGAGCTGCATGGCCTCAGCCTCAACACCCTGCTGCATAGAGGAGAGCCAAACGCAGACTCATGATGGTGGAGGAGCAGGATGCCCAGGATGGGGGTCTAGGCAGGTGGAAATTGCCCACTATGGGGGGGAGCCCGACCCAGGAACAGCTCAGGGATGCCCTGCAGGGCTGGCACTGCTGCAGGGAGACATGGGACTTGCACAAGGACAAGGGTACCTGTTGCCATAAACCGATGTGTAGCCAGGAGGAGCTGTGGGGAGATCTTCACCTTCATCTCACTGTCTGAGAGTCTGAAGATGGAGAAGTCCTGGGGCTTGCGTCCCCGGTGGGGCACTCGCTCCTTCTTCCTATTATCTGCTGCAGGGCAGAGAGCAGAGCAGAGCAGTCGCCCACCCACAGCAGCCACAAAGCCACTGCAGCTGCAGGGCCCCATACCACATGCACATATATATAGAAAGGCATGTCTTGCTGCACCTTATGGCAGGGCTACTGTGGAGCAGCCACCGGAGCAGCAAGGTGCACAAAATGTGCCATGCATCATAGCCAAGGGAGCAGATCCCTGGGCAGGGAGCAAGGTGGTAAAACACACTTCTTTCTCAGGAACGAGTCCTGGGTTGCCCTGGATGGATGCATCACCCAGAGTTGGAAAGAAGCTCAGGAACCACCCATGGACACTTCATGCCCAACACACTCGTCCCTGAGTCAGGCCCTGCCCAACCACCGGCTGCTGATGCTGGTGCTTCTCTTATCGCGAGCATTCAAGACTCCCTGACATCTGACCAGCATCTATCCATCATTTTTGTTTTTTCCCACTGTGACTTTGAATGGCTCTGGTAAGGACCATGATTTGCTCTGGCCTGTTTCCTACCCATGTGTCTGTCTGTCTGTGAGGGCTCCCACCCTGGCTCCTGCAACTGCAGTAGCTGCTCTGGGACACTAACTGTACAGATCCGTCTCATCCAGGATCTCGGATTTGATGATCTCCTCAATGACATCCTCCAGGGTGACAATGCCCATCACCTCGTAGAACGGGTCTCCTTCCCCTTCATTGTTCACCCGCTGCACGATGGCCAGGTGGGACTTTCCTGTGGGGGGAGAGCAGAGAGGCAGTGAGAGGGTGTCCTCAGCATGGCAGGCTGGCAGGTGGACAGGGCTCAGTGGGAGGCACAGATCACAGCCAAACCTCAGAAGCAGCCACTATCATCCTAACCTATCCCAGCCAGGATAACCCAAGGAGAAGGGCTGGACACATAGCCCAGCCTAACAGGGCTGCTACTCCCCAGGCTGATTTCTCAGTGTCACAGGACTCTGCCTGGGTCTTTTTTTGGGGCCGCTTGCTTTCTTTGCCCAGACAAGTCACTTCATTAAGCCCTTTGACAGCTTCCTTTCATGAATGAAGTGTACATTTTACCAGCTGCTTCTTGCTTACCCTCAGCTTCACTGGCACAAGACAACTGTAACAGAGCAATGAGACAGCATTCTCCAACACAGAAATGTGAGCGTGTCCTCAAGCTCTGCTGGCTTCCCTCATCCTCCTGGTGCTTTCTCATTCTGTTCTTAATTATCTTTCCTATCAAATTGCCAGGAACAGCTCCCCGAAACCTGTCTCTCCATCACTGTCTGGACTGATCCTAAAGCTGTTCTTAAAATATGGGCAAAGCCTCTAGTTCCTGGGAATAGCAGCTTGTTTTAATGAAGAAACAAGTATGGTTTTTTGCAGCTTTCAGCCCAGCTCCTGCAGAATTATTGGGTGAACCATCTGGACACAGAGGCTGAATGCTATTCAAGCCATTGTCTTGCACCCGAACACCTTCTCCAAACCCTGCCCCTGACAGCACCTCCTCACCGATACCTTAAGCAAGCAGACTGGGACCAGAACTTCAGCTGAAATGATGATGAGTCCTGTTTGGAAGTCACAGAGTTTCTCAATCAGTTTGAGCTTGCCCCAATAAGAGGGCTGACACATTCTCAGGCTTCTTGCTTTTGGCGTACTTGAAACATCACAATTTGTTTTCACATGTCCAGCTCTCTGTAAGCTGTTTTGACTTCTTTTAACTTCTTCCTTCCTTTATTGTCTGCTGTGATTTATGCTCCTGCTTGGCAGCTTGACCAGAACCCAACTTCCAAGCCACAAACAATTTCTGGGTTTCTAGCTCCGGTGTATTCTTGGAGCTGCCAACAAACAGTACCAGTTTTCTTACTGACCCCATGGCTCCTATGCTGCTCAGCACAGGTTCTGAACCTCTAGTTTCACTTAAAACGTTAAAAATGTCCTTCATCAGCCCCACAGTCAACAACTTGCCCTCCTTCTGTTTGTTCTGCATCCCTGGGATCTCCTGTTGGAATGCCAGTGCAAACCCAACTGTACTGTAGGCACTGCAGGGATCTCCAGAAACCTGCCAGCACCTCATTTTCCCCATGGGCCCAGAGCTGAGGTCCCTGAACAGCAGTGGTCACTTCTAAAAGGAGAGCAGGTCCCTTCTACTATACAGCTGCTTCTCCCATAAAGCCTCCCTGACAAACTCTCCTGCTGCTCTGGGTGAGGGGATGTGAACAGTGTTTA
Source organism: Eurystomus gularis (assembly GCA_013400335.1). Lineage (NCBI taxonomy): Eukaryota > Metazoa > Chordata > Aves > Coraciiformes > Coraciidae > Eurystomus > Eurystomus gularis. Next base: position 38,990 of record VZZY01022011.1, read on the forward strand.
TGTAAAAATACAGTAGGGGTGGGCTCTGCCTGCTACACAGCTCCCTCCTTGCCCACTGATGCCTTCTGGCTCATCCCTGTGGAGAGACAGGGAGGAGTGCATCCAGGGCAGTCCAAAACCAAACACATCTTGCTGGGGACCATGCAACCTTCAAATAACCCTGCCCTGGATGTGAGCTGAGCAAATGACATTTCTCAGCTGAAGATCAGCACTATACATTTCTCACAGCAAAGCTTTGGCATTTTCCACAGTATAAGTTCCCTCCTCCTCATACCAAGCTTTTATTGCAAGACTTCAGAGAGCAGCTCACTGCCTCCCACGCCTACAGAATTAGAAACGAGAACATAACATTGCAGCAAGTAGCACTGAGATGCACTTTAAAAAACCAAATCAATAGCCTCGGGGCACTGAAAATTCAGCATGTTCTTTGGATCCAACTATTTCACTCCTTTTCAGACACAGGTTTGTGCATCTTGTTACAGTGGGTAATAAAGCAACATGACTTGAGACTTAAAAAGAAAAAAGCAGCAGAGTTGGCCGCACGACAGCAGCAACAGCTACGTTTCATCTCAGCAAAGTCCAGCTTTTGAAAACCTCTCCTTTGCCAAACCCCGCTCCCAAACACTGGGGCCATCTGGTCTCCTACAAGTACTCGGGTGAGCAAGGAGAGGGGAGAAGTTATTTCTTTTGGCCAAAAGCTTGTTGTTAATGACATTTACATGCAACTCAAAACCACCAAGCCCTTACAAAAAGCTTAGGTGCTACTTAAAGGCAGTCAAAGACTAATGGAGGCAATTCTTTTTTTGGCCAAACACCTACATCAACACTGTAATTTACTCTAGAGCAGCCTCAGAGAAATGTGATTCCAGCTCCATGTTCACGCAGCGGCAAATGAGATTATTTAGAAATAACCCAGCACCATTAGTCTGGAAGGAGACCCACAGTTTCACTGCGCTGGGGGCAGAGCCAAGAGGGCTGTTAAGAGTGCTCAAGAGTTCTTTACTTTCACAGAAAATAAACACTTGTAGCCATCCTATAAACCCACAGGTTTAGGTTTCCAGGGTAATACCCACATTAGAGATGGAGCAGGTACCCAGTGATGGAAAATGATTGTAATTCATGTGGCTGCTCCTGGCCCCCAGTGAGCAAGCTGGTCCTAGCCCTTGCCTGGCCAGCTGATCACAAAACACACTCAGATCCACTCCCATTCCTCACACAGCTGGGTGCCCATGACTGCTGCTCCCAGCTGGTCCCTGCTGGGACAGGGCTGACTTGCCCTGACTTCCCACTTAAGGGACATAAGATCGGTTGCAAAGTCCTGCCTCCCAGGTGGACTGGGTCCTGGGTCTCCTCCCACCACTTTTTTAACAGAGCCTATAAACAGGGCAGCAAGGGTGGTGGGAGTTTGAGGATGCCCTGGCTGTGTGGTCATGGCTTGTTCCCTCACAGGCTGGGGACGCTGCCAAGCTCAGCTGCATCCCCCTGCCTGGCCCTAGGAGCTGCTATACGTGCACAGAATAAAAGCAGTGGCTGTTGCAGGGCAAAGGCTGGGCTGTTTTATGAGGTGGAAGAAATGTTCAAGGGAGGCTGGCACAGGTACAGACCTGGGGACATCAGAGGCGTCACATTCTCTTCTCCAGCTGTCACCCTGCAGGTCTGCCTCAGTGGGAGTACAACAGAGAGATAAATCACTTAACCCCCCAAACTTGATCTAAACCAGCTTTAAGATCTGTAAAACTGATTCCCGAAACTGTGCTATTGTAACTGTTGCTTGATAGCTCAAATGAAATGAATTATAGGGGTGAGCTGCTTCCCCACCAGCAAGCTGTCACACGTGAATTTTACAGGGCTATCCCTGATGCAGGAAAGCACCGCAAAACACTTGAGAATCAAAGCCTTGGTTTGGCAAATGCTAGAACAAATGGGCAATTAACTTTACTTGCGCAAAGAACTCCACTGGCCTCGGCAGGACTGCTCTCGCACAGGAAGTCTATAGGTGATTAAGTGTCTGCTCAGCATGGGATACAACTGTACTAAATTCTTTATGAGCTACATGAAATCTGCTCTTTTCAAACAACTGCTTCAGTGGAAAGTTAATGCCTCGAAATGCTAAATTACAGAGCTGATACAAACAGCTGAAAGCTTCTGGATGGAGCAAGCATCTGAACAGCTATCTAAAGATTTTATGCTCATTTTTAGGAGCCTTGTCCTTCATAGGTACCTAAATGACCTTGGGTTCATAGATTCACCTCAAAGTGTCCTCACCGATGGCAGAAAAGGATTTGAACACATGGAAATGCCTTTACTTGTGGGAAAGAAATTGCTGTTGGCTGCAGATATAGCTCAGACTACTTCCTTATCATTTTTTTATGTAGGTGCTCTGCCAGAGGAATGTTAAAGATGCTTTAGCTTTGTCCCTCATTCCAAAGGATGAGCATTCCGAGCATGAAATTTATTTTCATGAATTTTATGATAAGATCTAAAGCTGTTACTAGGAGATCAAAGGTACAGGCATAAGCCATGAACCATTTACAGCTACAAAATGGAAGGAAAAAAAAGGAGTAATTGGTAAATAAGGCTGATTCATGAAACAGCCATGATGTAACTGAAATCTGTTTTCTGTGTGCTTTTCATCAGAGCTCTTCTCTGCGTCAGGGGCTACCAGCATCTCTGCGTCCCTTTGCAGACCTGCATCTGAAGTGAGGATGCTGATTTGAACCTCTGCAACTGGAAACATATATGAGTGTGCTCTTGTGTTACCACAACTCGGCACCAAGGGTGAAACCACATGCCTGAGGAGTAGGCAATGCAAATCTATACCTACATGGGGAGAAATAACCAGAAGGGCTGTGGGGGCTCCCAGCTCTGCAGGGAATTGGAGCTATGTGAAGGGAAAACTGTAAATCCTAATCTAACACAGACCTTCCTCAGAGATGAGAACTTCATCAGCTGACAACTGTCTCTAGTAGAATACAAATGCGTTTCTCATACTCTGTTTTGGTGCTTTTCTTAATCCTAAGGAAAACTTGGGAAAAGATGAAATATTTGGAATAGCTGATGTATTACTATTGACAAAATGGATCAAGGAGGAGATTAGAGGGGACATGGCATCTTAACTTCCATCTGCTGTACAACAGGGTTCTGACCTCCTGGGTAGGACCCTGCCTACCTCTAAATGGTAGGTCTCCTTACTGTTACTTGAAGCCTACAAGAATGCTGAGGCTTTCTGAAGCTAAAAAAACTTCTAAAGAGCCATTACAACACTGTTTTCATTAGTGTCTGTAGCATAGGCCACTTTTTTCTTCCCCACATCTGAGGTGCCTTTTCATCCCACCCAGTCTGAGGTGCCTTCAACAGCTCTCAAGAGGGAGATGGTTGGCTGGGTGCCCTCTCTCCCAGGGATGCAGCTCCCCTCATGCTTTGCTGAACACCTCCCTGGAGCAGGCCTTCTCCTGAGCATGCTGGGGCAGGGTAAAGCAGCCCAGGCTTCACACAGTGAGATTTAGTACAGTTTTGGGGGGAAAGCAAAGTAATGCTTCAGGCAGAGTTCCAGCATGAGTCACTGAAACCATCTTTTATGTTTCAGCACCTCACCCGCTCTCAGCCAGGCAACTGCCCTTCACACGATGTGTACAGGGTAGTTCTTGGGCAGCAACCAGCTCCGTAATCCATACAACTGGCTAGAGACTTCATTGCTTCAGGCCATCAAGGTGGCCAAGACAGTGGCTATTACACTTGCAGAAAACTCTTGAAGGCTGATTCAAATTTCAAGTCATGTTTTGCGCCGGCAATGACTTGCAATGCCGAGAAGGACGGTAAGAAAAGCAGCTGAAGTGGTACTGACCCCAGTCCTTGGCAAGTGTAAGCATCTTCTCCAGCTGCATTCAATTTGTGGAAGTGTAACAGCAACTGTGGAGTATTTTGAAAAGCAAAGACAGATCCTAGGGCAGAGCTGTCCTCAGTAGGACAGGCTGTTTTCTCTGCTAAGCCAGGAAGTTTGGTTTTAGAGAATTTACTTTTAGTAACCCTTAAAAGATGCCAAACCACAGAAGGCTAATTTGAGTTGCACCTCAGCCTCTGCCCTGCTGCAGGGACATGAACAAAGAGCACATTTCTACTGTTCCTCTGACAGAGGAGAATTACGTGCTGAAAGGTGCCACTGCTGTATATAGACTCCCCCAGGAAATTAGTCAACAAAATCCATAAAGTACTTGAGGAGTGGGATAAGACTATGACTTCCCCAAGGCACTACAGAACAAGGAGGTGGACCTCACAGAAGAGCTCCCTGTGAGGGGTTATATCACAGGACTGGAGCTGTGACACGCATTGCTTTGGTTATCTTCTAGGGATAGAGGAGAAACAGACTGCATCACCCGCAGCATTTCACACTGAATGAAAGCACAAACCTTTTCTCCTAGCTCCATATTCCCAAGGTAAAGTCTTTCCTACGGGGACCTCATCTGCCCCCCACATTGCTTTAGCTTGCTAAATGTGGTGCAGTTATTTATCCAGTGTATTTGGTATTTCCTCCTGGGAGCCTAGAATAGAGCCAGGTACTTGGAGATGTACCAATACCAATCACCAAGAAATTGTCTCCAGATTTTTTCACTCCTTCAGTTGTTTCAGCTTCTTTCAGGCTGCAGGTGGCAAAGTTATTGTACTGGCATGTATTTTCTTATTTCTAGAGGAGAGGGGACACATTTTGTGTGGTGTTTTCCACTTGGCACTTCTATGCAAATGCTGCACAACTATGCATGCCTTCTGGTATGAGTGTCATTGAAAGCACAAAGCATGGCTTGAAATTTAAAACAGCCTTCAAGAGATTTTTTTTCCCTCTGTGACCCTGCCTAGCTTGCCTGAAAAGATGGCAAATTGGGAGTCCAGGCCTTGTTATTTCCTAGCTCATTCCACTGACTTTGGATGAGAAGATAAAGTCAAAACCACCTTCTAGCACAAGTATTTCCTTCCTTCAGCTGGACTTGTTTCATGCTGCTGTAATGTTGGGTTTCAATAGTTTTTGCAGCTGTCCTCCTCTCTCAGGCTGTGGGTTGAAGTCCAAGCTATCTTCTCACAGGCCAGCCCTCGACCTTCCCCCTTCACTGCTGTTGCAGCCTCCTCTGGGTTTTTCCCCATTCCCATTAGTGCCCCAAATTTAAGTATCTTTGTCCAGGAACTAGTGCCAAAAGAGACATTGAATGATGACAGAAGCAGCAGGCTTGTGAAGGAGCAGATGTGAAGGGTCTGACCAGTTCTGCTGTGATGGAGCAGGGGCCAGGTTTTGTCAACCAGGAGCTCACAGCTGCTGTAATCACACTGGGCCATTAGCTCCCCGGGTGCTACTGAAGTGTATGCTATCATTTTCATACTATTTGAATGTTTTGGCAAGCTGATGCTACAGAAGTGCCCTTCCCCAGGTCCATGGAGAGTAATCCCATCTGCACAGCGTCCTGCTGCTGGAGAGGGGATTTGTGACTCATCTATGGATTAAACTCAAGGCAAAATCAATGCATCTTAATGGAACTAAGCTCAAGTGATGTTGGGTGTGAGAATACCTAGAAACCAATGAAGGAAAACTTCCTTTCAAATTCTGCTATAAAAGACTGGAGAGGGAAAAAGAGCTGATAATCTTCATAGCTAGGATTGCACAATGAGAGAAAAGAGATGCATCAGGTAAACAAGGATAATACAGTGTGATATCGGTGAGTAGGAGGAGAAACAGAAAAGGGAAAGTGCTGCCGGAGGCATGAGCAAGAGTCTCAAAGTGCTGTATTTAATAATTCCTTGACATTTTCAGTAAGACAGAACAAATATTTGTGTGTTACGGCAAGGAGCTCTGGCAGTGAAATTGTGTTACTGATACATTATAAAAAAAAATGACATTATGGGTAGAGTGGATGTGGCAGAACATTAATCATTAGTGAAACAGATCAAAAGGAAGGAAAGATATAAAATGAGATGGGTATTTAGTATGAACACTGTAATAACAAAAAGAAATAAAGGAAACAAGAACTGTTTGAGTTAATCATGGGAGAAGGAAAAGAAAGCTGGCAAGGTTTCTTTAGAGGTTTGTCAGTGACCTAAGGACCTGGAGGTGGTTATCAATGCCCATCCTTACCAGAGACTTTAATTTCCTAGAAAGAGACTGGACCTTACCAGTGGGAGCATTTGCTGTCCTGTAGGAACCTTGGATGTACAAAGTGATGAATGCCTTCATTAAGCACTTGCTGAACCAACAAGCAATCAGCCTACTCTAATTACTGGAGGTGTCACAGAAGACCTGGCTGTGGAAAGCAACCTTGATTGGATCAAACAAGATACTTCATTATAATTCAAACAGACACAGAAAAAGAGACAGTGATGAAGATTCTTAATTACAAACAGGAAATCTTTATTTTAGAAATTAAATAGTGAAGTGAATGGGGCTGAAAGAGCAGTGAATGGGACTGAAGGCAGCTGGGAGTGAACATTTGTCGCAGTGCAGGAGCTGGCACAGGAACTTGCGCTTGGAACTGGGAAAAGAGAGTTTAGGAGGGGTTCAAGGCTGGACTGGGGGGTGGCTATCTACAAAACCATGGTGCTGGGGGTGACCAAGTGCCTACAAAAAGGAGAAAGATGAACTGGAAGAGAACAGCAACACCTGTGGAGAAGAACATTTTGGGGAAGAGCTGGAATTGCTAAACACCACACTAAGTTAGATACTAAGACCAAAAGCAAGGCTTTTCAGCCATGTAATTTAGAAAACATAAGAACATAAGTTTTAGGGAGAGCTCTATGTAGGGGCTGTAGCAAAATGCCCCAGAAGGCCATGATGGCAAACAGATATAAGGGAGGAGGAGCCTGGAGCAAAATGCCAAGAGTTTAATGGAGCAAAGCTGAAAAAGGATGGATAATCTTCATTTGAGATGAGGAAGTAGCAAATCAAAGTGTAGGGCAGGTAGCAAGGCTTGTTAATGCACCTGTCAGCTCAGAGAGCGACACACGAAACATCTCTACTTAAGCAGGGCAGAGAGAACAGCAAGCAAAGGGCAGTGAGCTAAGCAACCATAAGTTCATTTCTATGGACGTATTCATTCATAGGGTAGCAGGCTGCAGAACAAATTTGGAGGGGTAAGTAGCTGAATACATCAAAGTAAATCAGAGAAAGTGCAAGGCAGGCTGCACCAAAGTCATCTGACATCTTTGGTGACACTCAACTCTCTAGACAAGGGAGAGGTAGCAGAGACCTCAGGTGAACTTCAGTAACATTGCAGTATCATTCGGGAAGCCACAATCAAGAAGGAACTGTGAAACACATAAGGAATTAGTAAGAGGAGTGACAACTAGTTTTGTTAGACGAGCTGGGGGGGAGGGGGAGGGGAACTATTGCAGCTCATCAAGGTTGAACCCAGAGAGCAATCTTAATGCTTTTGCTAATGGTGTCGGTATAAAAGAAAGGAATTTGCCGATTTGCACCGTTGGGAGTCTCCAGTCTTGCTGTGGGGCAGAGAGAGTAGGTGTTGTGTGCCATACAGAGCTCTGTGATCCAGGGAGGCAGTGGGGACACAGTTGTGTATCTCTGGAGAGGATGCTGACCTGCCTGTATCATATGATCGCTTTCCTGGAGCACAAGAAACGTCCTATCCTCTCCTCCTCCTAGCTCTAAAAATGAGAGCGGAAATGACTCACAGAGAGGCTTTCTCTGTATCTGGGATGGACCAGGTTGGCCTTTCTCACATGATCTGTTCTGCTTGTGGCAGAGCAGCCCCAGGCAGCCCGGGAGCGAAGTGCTGTTCTCCTGCATTACATCATGCAGGATGTCACCACTGCAGCCGTTTCTTAAAGACTCACTCACCACAGTATGACGTACCGAGTAACACGCAGCAAAGCACAATTCCCAGTGGGGGGAAAAACACAAGCCGTGTGTATTCTCAAGGTATGGTTAATGACATACAGCTCTCACCATCTCTTGGGCTGCTGGCAGCTGCTACATTATGAATATTGTCACAGCTGCAAAAAAAAAGTGCAGCTCTTTCTAAGGGTTTAGGCTTTTCTTCTTCCTTTAAACCCCTTGCACAGAAACACTTTCCAGGCCTGCTTCTCATTGCTAAGCTGAAAACATGAGAGCCAAGGACCAAGATGCAATCTCCTGCCATAAGCTCCCCCGCACAGAAGAGAGTGGTGAATGCTGCCTTGCCTGGGCAAAGGTGTGAGGCAGGCATTGTGCCCATGCTGCCAGGCCCCCACAGACACATCACCCCTGCGGGACAGGCTCACCTGCTGAGCCAGCAACCTCTGAGGCCGAAGGCTCTTACAGACTCCACTGCATCACAGGCACGAGCAGCATGCAGGCCCCCGATCCACACGGGGGCTGTTCCACTAGGTGACACCAGTGCCACCGCAACACTAGCACATGCAGAGCCCAACTCCCCCCAGCATCCCTGGTACCTGCCGGGTCCTGCCAGGAGAGCATGTGGGGTGGGCCATGGGGGCTGCTGACCGGGGAATCACGGGGGGTGCAGGGGGTGCAGGGGGAGCCCGAGGTGTGGCGGCCCGGCGGCCTCACCCTTCTTAAACTCCTCAAGCAGTGTGTCGAGGCGGGTGTCATTGAAGACACAGTGGAGCGGGCGGCGGTAGAAGCGGGTGACAGTCTGCAGTGGGGTGCAGTCATCGGGGTCAACGAAGGCCAGGTCCTTGACGAAGAGCAGGTCGACGATGTTGTCGCGTCGGTCACCCTCGTAGACGGGGATGCGGGTGTAGCCGGAGCGGAGGATCTCGGAGACGGTGGCGAAGTCCAGCACGGCATCGGCACGGAGCATGAAGCAGTCGGCCAGGGGCGTCAGCACATCCTCCACCACCTTGGTGCGCAGCTCCAGCGCGCCCTGCACCATGGCCAGCTCCTCCCGCACCAGGT
>VZZY01022011.1:69759-170984 GCA_013400335.1 Eurystomus gularis
GCGGCGGGAGGCTGAGCTGGCCAGGGTACTGACCCGGCACCGCCCGCGCCGGGCACGGCCGCGCTCCGCCGGCTTTGGCAACCGTTTGGCATCCTCCAGGGCTCCCGCATCTGGAGGTCTTCTTGCGCACTTCTGGCAAGAGCTGCTCGGTTTCGTGCTTTGCTGGGTAGAGTTGGTTGGTTTGGTTTTGTTGTTGTTTTTTTCCTCCACCGGTGTTGAGGAAGGCAGAGAGGGTCCTTCTCCTGGAGCGCCTGTTTGGGGGCTGTCCTGCCCAGCGCCTCCTGGGCTACCTTCCTCTTTGGGCTCCTTGCAGTTTCTTTCTTGTGTCTTATCATAAAACCATATGGTCGATTAGGTTGGAAAAGACTTTTAAGATCATCGAGTCCCACCGTTAACCCAGCACTGCCAAATCCACCACTAAACCATGTCCCTAAGCACCATGTCTACAAGCCTTTGAAGTATCTCCAAGGATGGTGACTCCACCACTTCCCTGGGCAGCCTGTTCCGGTGCTTTATAACCCTTTTGGTGAAGAAATTTTTCCTAATAACCAACCTAAACCTCCCCTGGCACAACTTGAGGCCACTTCTTCTTGTCCTATCTTGTTACTTGGGAGAAGATACTAACACCTACCTTGCTACAAACTCCTTTCAGGTAGTAACCTGCTTTCATCCATTAAGATTTGAGGGCTGTGGGATCCTTGCTGGCTACTTCCCATGGGATGCTCTTGCTGAGATTTCCCTTGAGCCTCCAGCAACTGTAGCCTCTTTCTTGTGTGCTGCTGGCTCAGAAGGGTGGTGTGGAGGTGTCCTTGCCTCCTCCCCTGAACCCAGCACAGCCTGGTGGGGTCTGGATGACCAGGCACTGAGTTCTTTGGGGAGCTCCATATCCCAAATACCTGGCCACTATTTAAGCTGGAGCTATAATGAATGTGGGGTCTTGAGCAAGTTTCTTGGATCCTTCATCAGTCTGAGAGGCCAGGAAATTATGTGTCTTGCCTCTGCTTCCTGAATGTCTGCAGTGGCAGCTCTCTGAGAACCCCATAAGGATGACTGCCAGAGACTGCCCCCACTTTCTGTGCCCTGCCTGCCTTCTCTCAAACTCTTCCAGGGATTTGTCTGAATATGACTTGACTTCCTTGTGCTAACCCCTGCCACAGCAGTTCCATCACCTAAGGACAGGACTCCAAACACTGCTCCTGCTTCTCATTCCTGGGCCTGGTCCCCTCGTCTCCTTTGTCCCCAGACCCTGCTGACAGTGCACACAGGGCCATCCCTTGCCCAGCCGTGTGTTTGCTGTGACCTGTGGACCCTGAATACGGAGGTAGGGGTGTTGCACAGGACACACAGCCACATCCCTTTGCACTCTCCAAGGTGCTGTCCTGGCCACCGACTGGGAGGACAGGAACCCCTGTCCCAGGCCAGTGGTTTCTCCACGTGGGGTTTTGGTTTTAGGAGGCTGCCATCCCTTTTAGGAAACTTGTTTTGACCCAGCCTGGACTCTTACAGCCGTTTCAAGAGAACTGGAGACAGTGTATTGACCATCTGGTTTCAGACCTCTCTCTCTCAGTTTCCTCCTCATTTAGGGTCTCCTTGATGAACACATCCATTGCTCCATTTTGCCTTGAGGGTGGGGGGTGTACAACCGTTGCATTCCGTTCTATAGGAAATGAAATCCATCACCCAGGCAGGTGAATGAATTAATGAGCTCCAGGTAACACTAGTAGCTATAGTAATAGCCTTTCTGGTGGGGGAGAGTGATAAGGTTTTGTTTTTCAGTCTTCAGTTCTCCAAATATCTCACACAACAGGTGTGCAAGGTAGTATCATTCATTAGCTGGGCAGAGTTTGGGTAGGCTCACATCTTACTCAGTGTCTGCTTACGAGGTTATGTACCAAAAGCACATGGTTGGGTAGTGTGTGCTCATTAACTGCAGAGGAGCGTTATTGCTTCCATTTACTCCATCTCATCTCTCTACATTGAAGCCCCTGTGTTGGATGTGGAAGTATTGACCTGTATTTTCATGCTAGCTGGATGCTGCCCTATCTCCACTCTTGAGCATGCTAGCTGTGGGTGGAAGAGAGAACTCTCGTGTCCCTAAATACAGACCACAGGTGCTTTAATGACATTACTGTTCTGAGCAGTCTTTTTCAGGCAGGCTTTGGAGAAGCTGTGTTAATCCCAAACTATGCAGTAAAGAGATAAACAGAACACAGCCTGGGCAAGACAAGTGTAATGACTCTAGGATGAGGCTCAGAGACAGGAAGATAATGTCCTCCAGTCCTCCACCCGACCTTTGGAGGGGGGTTCCTTGCCAGCCCAAGATACAGCAGCGCTTTGAACTTTGGTTTGCTGAGCCTGAGACCTTGGAAGACAGGAGTATAGCTGTTGGAAACAACCTTGGTGTTCCTTGATGAGTGTAACAATAATGGAGCTGGAGAGTATATGTGGAGCAGTTGTGACTCTCTTCTGACAATAAGTTCCTTCAGAAACTTCTAGTTAAACGGGAATTAAACCAAGCAAAGCACAACCTCATGAAGCAAAGGGTGACCTCATGTAATGTGGTGGAAGGACTCCAGCTTCCATCCTTCCTTATCAGTGCTGGCTGCCTAAGGCTTTATAAGAATTAGACACAGCATATGGTGCTTGTGGATCTGAGCATGTTACAGAGTTTATTAAACTTGGAAGTGGACCTTGTAAGGACTAGTTTGCACCACTCCCCTCCTGTTAGTCTGGACACATCTTACTTGATTCTTACTCTGTCCTGGTACCCCTGTTTTTCCATTCCCCAGCAGGTGAGTAGTTCTAGGAGAGAGAATATAGAATCATAGAATGGTTTAGGCTGGAAGGGACCTCTAGAGGTCATCTGGTCCAACCTCCCTACACAAGTAGGGACATCTCTACCTAGATCAGGTTGCTCAGAGCCCCATCAAGCCTGACCTTGAATGACTCCAGGGATGGGGCCTCCACCACCTCTCTGAGCAGCCCATTCCAGTGATCTATCACCCTCATGTTAAAGAACTTTTTCCTAATATCCAGCCTAAATCTATCCTTTCCTAGCTCTCCTAGTCATTACTCCTTGTCCTATCACTACAAACCCTTTCAAATAGACCTTCCCCTGAATATCATATTCTTATTTCACAATATGACTTATAAAATGCTTATATGAAGAGAAAACAATTGTTAAGTGATCCTCCTGCCTCCTGAATTGAATGTCAGGAATTAGAAGGGTACAGAGACCTGTTCAAAGGGTCATAAGCCATGCTCTCCTAACTAGCTGTGATAGCTGCAGTGAGGCAAGAATAAGCCTTCTTTGTCACCTCTTTGACAGGCAAGGGTAAATGGAAGCCGGAGGTGACTTTAGTCTTTTCTCATTGTTTAGTGTCAAGCACACCAGTAACAGGGTCACAATATAAATGTTGGGAGACTTTTGCGCTTTTGTGCAAGACTAGAGTCATCATTGCAAGAAATCAGCTGCTAGGCAGGTGAAGGATAGAAGGGGTGGTAGGTTGTGTGAGCATATTGAAGTCAATGACTTGAGCTTTCTGTGGGAGAAAAGGAGACTTGAGCAGAGGAGGTTTGTTGGATAGGTGGATCCAAGGGATTTGGACCCCTTTTTTGGGTTGCTTGTGCTGAGTGATGGTTGTGTGGCTGTCATGTTGGCTGGTGCTAATCCAAGCATCTGGTGAAATGAAAGCTGAGATTTGGCCATCTCCCTTTTTTCTTTCCCTTTTGCTGTAGACATTGTTCGCAGCGACATTGCCCTGGATAAGCAGAAAGGCTGTAAGATCGCCCAGCATCCTGACATAATGTTGGAGCTACAGAGGGAAAAGGCAGCTCAGATGCACTTGGTTTTGTTAAAGGAGCAGTTTTCAAACACATACAGCAACCTCACATTAACAGGTAAGGCTGCAAGACCAGTTCTGGAGCCAGGAGCTGGGGCTAGTTCTTGCTCACAGGTGCGTTAAAACCCTCGAGTGCTTCACCTCTGTATGAATCAGCATCTCTCTGGCTGCCTCTGTTTCCTACCAGGATTACTGGGTGCTGGGAGGGAAATGACCCTCAGGAACCTGTGGTGGACTCACGAGGCCTCTGTGGCTGGCACCTATGCAGACACTCCAGATTTGGTGCCCCTGGACAGAATGTTTTCCATAGTCTGACCTAAGCAGAATACCATGGCACATGAAGTGCTGGAGAAATCTCCCTGCTAACTGTTCACGTCGATGGGGCTGCAGCAATTACTAAATTTGGAGTCCTTTAAGCTGCAGCTGATTTTTTTTTCTTTCCAGAGCATGCACTTTGTGTGAACCCAGTAAATATTAAAGAGCAAATATAAAGGGATAATGGCCTAGACAGAGATGAGAGGATACTCTTTTTCTGGCAACTGTTTGTATTATCCAGGGAACAGAATCTCAAAGGATGGAGGAGACTGCCACATTTTGGATACACATTTAATGGTGCTTGTAAAGGACTGATGTCTTCAGGCAGTGAGCGGGCAGAAGGATGGGATCCCAGCAGCCAGCAGTGTCCTTTCATAGCTGTTCTCCTTATCACTACAGCTGGATGAGCCACAGATGATGGGAAGGAGGAAGAGACTAATAAATCAAACAAGACACCCTTCTCCTCTTGCTGGGTCCTTTTCCTGTGAAAGACAGGGAGGCATTTGTTGTTTTGTGGGAGGGAGGGCCCCGTGCTCTGGCTGGGGAGGAGATGGCAAACCCTGTGGTGGCCCTACCCTACTGCTGGCTAGAAAAGGCAAGCGGAACCTGTGCAACCTCCCCCGCTCTGCTGCCATCCCTATTCAATGTCCAGCCCCTGTCTTGAAGCCAGCACAGGTCTGCGTCCTTACCAGTGCAGTGGTGAGCTCTGGCTCTCCTGGGGACATTGGCTGTGCTGGACTTCTCCGGGACCCCACAGAGGTAAGGTGGTGGTACCAGGCATGGCAGAGGGCTCAGCCCAGGGGTCCAGTGGGCATCGGGGCCATGAATGTGGCTGAATCGCATCATTCCTGAAAGCCTAGCATTTAAATGGGATCCTCAGAGCCGTTTCTCATTCTCTGTAATGTAATCCACTTGGCTGTTTATTCCCAGTACAACTGCTGGAATCAACATTGTCAGCTTTTTCTCTGACAACTTGCTTACTTTCCACTAAACAAACTTCCCTTGCGAAGAGAAGCTGCTCTCCCCTATCCTTCTTCCCTCGCTGCTTCAAAAGCTCTCTGGCATTGCTTGCATTTTTTACAGAACTTGCAGAGCAGAGGTGCTACCTGGTTATCAGCTCAGCTCTTAGCCTTTCCAAGTATGTTTACAGGATAGTTCAGAAGGTTTTAGCTCTAGCTCTCCAGTGTGGAGAGAGCAATTTCACTGGAATATTACACAAAGAACTATTTTAATGTCCTTTAACTCCCTCTGAATGTGAGCAGAGCAACTTCATAATTGTTATGAAGTTTAATCTTTTATTTCATAGACATAGTCTGAGAACATGGACTCTAGACAGCTAAGCATAATATTTAACTGGAACTCTACTAACTTGTGTAAATATTTCCCTTCTCTGTGATGGATCTGGTGTTTGGGGTGGGCAGGGGGGGTTGTACATCTGTTGCAGAAGGGCATTCCTTACCTTCAAGATTCAATCAGCCAGAGTTTGCTTGAGGACTTCTTTTTGTTCTGCACAGTGGTTTTGTACAGTGCTGTAGGGAGTCCCTAGGTTGGGAGGCGAGGTGCAGGAGCCAGGATCCAGACCTCGTTTAGGGAAGGACAGTTCACCGAGTTTGCAGGGATGGAGTATCTGGGGGATCCCTGAGAACAGGGTTTTCTCCCGGAGGTCTGTATCCAGGAGTCACTTGGCCTCATGCAGTGCATGTACTATGGATGACCCTCAGTACTCAGTGTCCAACTTAGACTGGAGGAATATTCAACCCCACACCTCTGTGTAAGATGGGCTTCTACTACTGCTAGTTCCTGCAGCACCTTAATTGTACCGAAGAAATGTAAATGGAGTATCTTGCCCAATGTCATATGAGAGTAAAGGTGCTTTATGATGGGATAGCTACTCTAGGAGAGTTTGGGAGTAGGAATACCACTATTAGGCATCTTTATTCCCGTGCTACTACCACTGTAATGATTTGGATAAAAAGCTCCCTTTTCTTCCTCCTCCTCCCAGATGACACAGTTACGTGGACAACTTGAATAACTATAGATCAGGCCTCCCACGCTGCCTGCAAGTGTAGGCAAGGGATATTGCCATCAAACTTCCATGCAGTATCCTCATGGCTTTAAGAATGAAAGCTCTTAGAGTGTAGGGAGTGTGATTCTGCAGTCCCTGTGGCAGCAATGTAAATCGGAGGCTTTTTCAAATCTATTCACCAGTTGCACATGGTTCCCAGCATGCTCCTTATCTCAACAATCAGGCAGGTTGTGGTTTTGCACTGGGATTTAAGCTGCTCCCAGCAGCAGGTACCTCCGAGGTAAGAGGGTGTCTTAAAATGAAATGTGTTTTTTTGTGCTAAGACACAACTGAGACTGAGTGAAACCAGGCAGTCTTTCTGGCTCTCATTCCTCCAGGAACACATGTTAGACTTTGGCTTAGACCACTTCAGTTTCTCCAGGCAAGTATGAGCTTTCCTCAGCTCCTGTCTGCAGGCTTTCTCTTACATCTTGCATATGCTTTCTGTACGTGATCTTTCTAGGCTTACCGATCCTGCCTCACGGAGATGAGTGATAATCTTTGATCTGTGACAGTACTATCTAAATGCTGTATAACATTTTGAGGCTTATTAATCTTTGCTGCTTCTCCCTTGGTGCTCAAACATAGGTATCTCATTTCACAGATCAGCATCTCTGATGCTCTTGGGTGAGCCTGTGGTAGAGCAGGGGGAGAGTGCACAGCATTGCCTTGCTCTCCTCTGGGAACCGGCTCTCTCAGCTCAGCCCACAGTGGGATACGTGGGGAGGAGGAGAAATCTTTCCCTAGAAATACTTCTCTGCTCCTTCCCAGTTGAGCTAGGCAGAGTGAGTGGTGATTCTTTTATGGCTTGTATCAGCTGGAGTAGAAGTTGCCATCATCACAGCAGGCTCCCTTCCTTTGCAGCCCTCAGGAGGAATGTCCAGGTGACAGTAAGGTGATTTTGGAGCCATGGAGCTGAAGGGTGAATGCACAGCATTGGGCTGGCAGCTGGTGAGGTGTGAGCAACTGCCCACAGCAGTGGAGATACAATGTGGGGAGGAGGGCAGCAGCAGGCAGAGCTTTGGTAGGCTAAATCTGAATCCCTCTGTCTGTGGTGCCAGTTTGGGCTGGGTTAACGTATTCTGTACTGTGTACTGTACTTTGAGAGACTGGATATCTGCAGGTTTCTGCACTGTTATTAAGTAAAGCCTGTTAAGCCCAGTGGAAGAGGGAATTGCTCAGGTCAATAGACATATGTGAAAAACTGTCCCCTCCTGTATTTACTGTATTTACATGAAATGTGAAGTATAACTGAGCTTTCCAAGATACAAGTATGAACCATAAATTTCCCTCTAAGAGTTCCCATCCTAAGGAAACAAAATAGTGCCCCACTTCTCATTCTGAACAGTGGAGAAACATCTCTTCTTTGTGCTCTACCTTCTGCCTGAAGCTACAATACACATTACTTCAGTGCATCAAGACACTTGTGATGACAGCTCTCCAGCCTGTTCTACTACATCTGCACTGAAAAGCCAATGAGGAGATTGTGGGATATGTGGTGGGAACCCTCCATCCTGTCACATCACACAACACAGCCTCTAAAAGCAGTGGCTAAGGGAGGGGACCCTCCCACAGGGTACATAAGGCTTCCAGTTGACCCTCTGTGGTCCCACCCTGCTGAAGGTGTTAGCAGAGGGTCTCTTCCAGCTGCACTGAGACTTGGAGGAATGAAAATCAGGTGGGAGCTGCTCAGAGTGCATTTCACTGTCTGTGTCCAGCATTACAATCAGGTGTTTTACATTGGTACCCCATTTTCCCTGTTAAGGTCATTAGATAACTTAAACTCTGCTGTAGCAGCGGTTGGAAGCTTTGTGTGAGGCTTTCCTTGGAAAAGTCTGCTTCTGGAGACAGCAGCTAGGCTAAGGCCCTCTCCATCCAGGGTAAGTGGTATGGTTGTGTGAGGTGGTGGTGGTGACAGAGGGTGCACACCAGCTTTTCCCAAGTGGGGATGCGTAATGGTGGGATGAATGGAGCAAAGCAGAGCGAGAACAAGCAGAGCATATATGGAGTTACTGCAGAGCAAACACAAATGGAATGGCACAGGGCAGGGATGAGGGCAGTGTGTCTGTATGAAGAGCTTACAAGTGAGAAGCTGCCCCACAGAAATATGTTTTACTCTTCTCCCCTAAGACAGTGAGAGCCACAGTTGTGCTTGTTCCTTGGCAGGGAATTATACAGCTCAGGTCAAGCACCTGTGACATTTGTGTTTTCTGCACTTGTGAACCTCCCCAAGTGGTTTTGTGATTCCTGCCGAATGCTGCGGCTCTGGGACATAGTGGACCTGGAGCAGGACATATCTTGCAGTGCCTGGAACCTGTCCTTTGGGATGCTGAGTCTGGAGGTGACCGTGGCTCAGAGGGTGCCCTCGCAAGGGGTTCTATGCAGAGAGCAGGGCATGGGGCTGGGTGTGCTTTTGGTTCCTGTGCTGTTGGGTAGAAAGGCTGCTGCTTGGTTTTACTGGAGTTTATCCCTAGTTACAGCTAACTCCACGGGGTTTGAGCAGGGGCCACCATGTAAGATGGGACCTTGGTAGGTTTTTGCAGAGGTAAGTGCAGCTTCCTTGCCTTTTGGGCAGCGTGTTTGCAGCCTAAGCATCCTGTGGTCTGCACAGCATTAATATGCATCGTAGCTGATTTACTGGGTGCTGCACCAGGGTGGTCTGTACGATACTTACTCTCCAGCTCTCCCTCAAGGAGATTGCTCTCTGGGGCTGTAACAGGCCTATGAGTGGCTTTCAGATAAGGCTCTCTGTCTGTCACAGTCTCTTATGTTATACACATTATCCATAGCATTGTACAAAACAGATCTGAAAAGGACCTCAAGAGGGCATCTTCTAGCCTTTTCCATGACAAATCAACTGTACCTGGTCTCTGCTTCGGGAAAGGTGTGTAAGGAGAGATGATATCTTTTATGTGATCAGCTGATACAATTGGAAAAACAGACAAACTTGGGAAGGGGGGGGGGGCAGCCTGCAACCCTTTGCTGGAGATGAAGGAAAAAACAGCATTTGAAGCTAGATACACTAAATAGACAGTGAAAATTTCCCTGAGTTTGTCTCCTTGATTAACACAACTGGGGTACCGTGTAGGAGTCATGTCAGGGAACGACAGTAATGTCATCAGTTTCTACGGGAAAGAGCGAGGGGGAGAGAATTGCTGTGAAACACTGGGGTGTTTCCTGGGAGAAAGGGAGCAGAAAATTTGTAATATGTCACTATAACAATATCTGTACTGAGCCCATAGTTACTGGCCAGCAGAGTTGCTGGGTCCCTTTTGAGGATGGTTTGCAGGTATCTTCTGAGACCTCGGGCTCAGAGCTGCGGGTATGGTGCTGGGAAAAATAAGCTGTTGTAACTGAGTATTTTTGTGCTATTATCAGTTGTTTATATGAGCTCATTCTGAAACAAAGCGGCTGTTTGTTTTCACTACACAGCTTTCTCAGGGTGTTTGGTGTGTGGCTGTAATCTATTGTGTTTCTGGGCATGCCTGTGTAAAGCCAGCAGGTTGTCAGGCCTCAGTGGCCAGGCATCAGAAATGCCTAGGCTGTGGGGATATCACTGTTAATGGATTCAAATGATGTGGCTTTATCCTTTTTCTTAAACCTCTTGTGATGGGAGTGATATGCCCTCCCTCAGCAAGCTGCTCTAGGGTGTAATTATCTGTATCATTATGGAGTTGATGTTTTAAAAATCTCCTTGCTTCAATTTAAGCCAGTTATGGCATGTCCTTTCCCCGTGGACGTGGAGAGCAGCTTACAGCACTCCTTTCCTCTTTGCAGAAATCTTTTACATATTTGAGGCTTGTTATCATGTTTCCCTGAAGACTGTTGTTCTCTACACTGAACAACTGCCTTTCGTTTCTCTTTCCTCGTGGCCATGTTATTTTCAAGTTGAATGACACATGCATGATTGATTCTGCCTCTTGAGGTCCCTTTCAACCTTCTTTAAAATTTTTTGCGGTTCTATGTTTTGTTGGGGTCCCTTGTGTTCTCTCCACTTGGTCTGGGCTGTTTTTGAAGCGCGTTGCCTTGAAATGAGCCTGGTATTGAAGCCAAGGCCTTTCTTGACTGAGGAGCCGGAAGCGCTATTTCATATACCTTGTGCATGACACTTGTGTTTGTACACCCCTGTATAATCATGGATTTTTTGGTATGATATTGCTTGCTCATATCTGCACTTTTGTGTACCATTTCCTAACCAGCTATGCATTCTCTGTATGGAATTTCATCTAGACTCTATTTTCCTAATTTTTTAATTAAAATGCTATATGAAATTGGATGTAAAGTCTTGTGAAAAGTAAAGGTATAAAACATGTGTTGCCTCTGTCTTGCATACAAGACTCTGGCTCTGTCAAAGACAAGGCAGGTTGCCTTCACATGGCAAGGCTATTACTTCCAGCCCTTCCTTGCAGATAGATTGTTTGATGATTTGTTTCAAAATTTTTCCAGGAATTGAAGTTATGTTGACTGGCCTGTAATTTCCTTGTTTGGTTTTTTTTTAACCTTTAGAATATAGCCATTATATTTGCCTTTTTCCTGGCCTTTGAAACCTCATTTATCTTCCAGAAATTCCCAGAGATAGAATAGACCTCAGTCTATTTGAAAACATAAAACTTCAGCAATCTTCATTCTTCTCATGCACTACTATACCTTATGCTTCTACTCTGCTGCTCTTAAGTGCATTAATTCTGTGGTCTTAGCTATCCTTTTTCATGAAGTCTAAGTCAACAAAAGCCTTAAATATTTCAGCTTTAACTCTGTGAGTTCTTGGCTATTGTGTCCCAATTTATACCTCTTTGCTTCCTGAGACAGCTGTGAGCCAAACCCCTGGGATCCCCTGCCTCCTCTTATCCTAATTAGTAGTTTTACAACTTGTTGTGCAGTGACAGCATGTGTGTGTGTGTGAGAGAGGTCATGAAGGTGAATCTCTTTTTCAGGTGACACTCTCTAGTCTGTTAAGTAACACTTTGGCTTTCTCATAATCTGATTTGGTTATTGCTTTTGTAACTGTGGGCAACATGGCTTCTTATGATGTGTTCAGTATTCATTAAATTCCATGTACTGTCCGATTTAACTAGCCTCACAAAAGAAGATATTTTATAAATTGTGCATTTTAAAATTAGCAACTAGACATATGTTATAATATGTAATGTCATTACCAGAACCAGCCAATTCTGGATGTCGTGTAGAGAATAAAGAAAACACATAAACCTAACAGAAAACAGATTTCTGTGGGAGGGGGGAGGGCTGACATGCACTAACAGCTTTGGAAGGGCTTGTGGCATGTTCAGTGGCATTAACCAGTCTATTAACCTTTTCTCCCTTCTCAGGAGGTGATGAACTCTTTGGTCTGCCTCTTCCCACTGATGTAGTTATCAAATGTCTCCTTGGTACTACTGGCAATCCCTGCTGTGAGCAGTTTCTGTTAAATTCGTGGCTCTTTTGCTCAGTCCCACTCTCCTGATGCCATTCCTTTGTACTCATCCACATAAGTTTGATGAAGTTTCCATTTCTCCTTTGTGTGCTGCAAGGAGTCTGCAATTTACCCTTATCATAGGCCCGCACTAAGATAGTTAGCATTTGTTCCCTTATCTTGTTGCATGTTTACAAAACACCATCTTTCCTGAATTCCCTTTTCATTCTGAACAAAATCTCACTTGCCAACCCTCTGAGTTTACTGAAGCCTGTGTCCTTACAAAACTCTGTTTTAACTCTGCCATTATTTTCCCTTCTATTCCTAACAAGTACAAACAGTCGTTTTGGGCTCTGATGAGAATCAAACCTCGAGGAGCCTCCTTCCAAGTTTTGTTCCTGTCTCTTCTTTCACAATTTTTTTTTTCTTGGTGCATTCCAGGAACTTGATGCAAAGCTGTGTCTGATGTCTTCCTTTCCCAGTAAATGTGTGGGCAGTTAAAGGTCCCTAATTACCAGCGGGTTCTGTGTTTCAGATGCTCCCAATAAGCCTGTGCTTCTGATCTCTCTGATTTTGTAGCCTAAAGCAGACCCCCAGTGTGCCAGTGTCTGGGCTCCTTCCACTCTTACATTACACAGAAGTTATTATACCTGACCTTTGTATCACTGAATTTTCCCCCCTGCTTTTACGCTGGGCCCCAAGATCATCCACACCTTGTGTGATGTTTCTCATCCTATGCTGTGCTGGTGATAATTTTCTTCTTTTCGGCATCATGCTTAACTCAGACTTTCAACCCCTTGGGCTTGCTTTGCCTCTCACCATTAGGTTAGAAGCATGCTCTTTCACCATGCTAATGTAACACCTACAAGTAGCAGTTGGATCTTGTGGATTTTCCCCTTTCATAAGGTGAATAGATTTGGCTCCTTGAGCTTCACTTTGCCAGACAACCTCCATAGCTCCTGCTTTGTTGTGTGACTGGGCTGGACAGACTTTTCCTTCCTGGAGATAAGAGCTCTATACTGGTTTCCTGTATGTGCATTATCTTGTGCTCGGCTGAATTAAAGCACCCTCAGTTTGGTGGTGGCCTTTTAGCTGAACAAATTGGAGCACAGGGTAAATGGGCTCTTTTGTTCATTATTTACTAACCCGTATTTGTGCTATCTGCAAGCTGCCTCTAAGGATCTTGCATTTATATTTATCTAAATGAGTGGTAAAAACACTGCATCCTGTGGAATGGGAAGTGGGTGATGGATACATTTTTGTCTTGTCAGCCACTTCTATCCATCTAATTACACCAAATTATTTCTATTAATGCAAGTTCTTAAATCAAGCTGTAACATCAGTTAGACAGGACTTGATTCTGTACAACATATGTTGGCTGGTAATTAGCTGAGACATGAATATAATGAATTATCAGTAGATTCTCATATTGGCTTTTAATTACTCTGTCTAGGTCTGCTGTCAGACTGACTGGCTGTCGTTCCTGAGGTCAGCTAGTCCTGCTTAAGTGCCAGCATGGGGTTAGGGCTCTGCTACCCTTCTAGAATTACTTGGCATTCCAAGATTTATTAAAAATTAGCATCAACAGGTCAGAGATCTCCTTAGCACACTTGGAGGTGCAAATTATCCAGGGTGGGTGATTTAACAGTGTTTATCTAAAGCAGATGTTATCTAATCCATCCATTGGTCTTCAGTAAACTGTGAAGTATGCCATCATCTTACGGTGAGTTCATCATGTATTTTTCCCAAATACAGAGCACATATAAATATATTTCTGTAGTTACACTGGTAATTTTACTGTGTGCACAAAATAATGGATCTATGTCTCTGTTCACATTTCTCTTCTTTCCTTTATATTTAAATTCTCACTAATTCAGCAAGGCATGAATTTTTCCATTGTGTTTTTAAAATACTTTATTATTTTCTACACCTCATAATTTGCAGTTGATTGCTATTTCTTTAGCTTTACAGTCACAGCTTATATTGTTTTCTATTATTGCCGTCTATGCCACTGTGTAAGGATGGGCTTCCAGCCAAAATCCCCTTCCAGCATGATGGTGGAATATGCTGGTTCTGGCCATCTAAACCACTTAAAGCAAAAAAACCTTTTAAAATGCTCCTCTGAATCCTTTTGTCCAGTATTCCCAATAATTACATAATTTTTCTCAGCCTGTAGAAGTTGAAACACCTTGTGTATGTATTTCTGACTGGGATTACGGTCCCACTAGCTTTTCTCAAATGCAGTCTTTGAGAAGACAGCTGCCGATGTGGACAGAGCAGGGAACTCTGTCAGAGTTCTCCACATTTAAAAAAAAAAAATTCCAGCAAATTGTGACATAGCAACAAATTTCACTGCAGTTGGAGTATCGTCAGCTTTAGCACTTCGACCACCATCCCTTTGTATTTACTCCCCATGAAAAATAACAGAAATGTTTATTCGCATGCTGCTGGGAAGCTCACTGCTGGGAAGCTCACAGCTGGGAACTGGGGATGTGTGTCTGTGGTGTGCAGGGTACATCTCTGACAGAGCCATGCTTTCTGGCTGGGCTAACTCGTGAAGGAAACAGAGGAGAGGGGAGAGGCACTGTTGGTAAGCCTGGCTTGGCGGGGAGTGCTGGGGATAATCTCTGTGGCTGGACCCTGGCTCCTGCCTGCCCTGCACTGCTTGATGGGGGCACTGCCTGCTGGTGGGAACACAGTTTGGTTCCCAAGGCTTATTCTCTGGTTGCTCACTCTAACCCCTTTTCCATCTGTCTGTTCATTTATTATTTACCACTTTCTCTTGCTCTTTTCTTTGTTAGCCAGTTCCCGATGCCCCTGGCTCAGGAAGGGGGTGTCTTATGGGGAACATCAGGGCAACAGCAAAGGCTGTTGTACTGCTCCTCTGCGAGCCCTCCTTGCCATGGGGACAGGACAGTGTGGTATGCACAGCTAGTTAAATTAACATTTTTTTGAACTTGAGAAAAGGGTCAAAATCCTCAAAATAAGAGATTCTTGGAGTCCCCCATGTGGTCCACTCTGTGCTTCCCAGAGGCTTATACTGGAGCTGGATACACTAGAATGGGAGAGTAATGTGAGAGCCTGTGGGTTTGCATGCTTTGTGCAGCTATAGGTGGTGTGGGGAAGAGTGAGGTTACAAGATGCTCAAAAGAAATTTTTGATCTTTTTACTTCATTAAGTTTTATATTGGGTTCCTGTGCCAAGAGACACAATCATTGACTTAAAGAAATGAAAAACTACTTGAATTTAAATACTTTTTTTTCCTGTTGAAAAGGTGGCAAAAGCAAAGGCTTTATAAGAGAAACTGACACCAGTTCAAATATAATTCTGTTAACTAATTAGGGGAACCCTGGAAATGGGGCTGAGACTCACAAGCCTTTTTTCTTCTCTTTGCTGGGGCACTCCAAGAATCAGATCACCTGGGGAAAGCATGTTTAAGAAATACCAGATGGTCTCTGCGATGCTCCAGCTGTGGACAATCACTCCCAGCCAGGCAATCTGCCTTGCTGTTGTAGCCCTCTAAAACTGTGCTGCCCATTTGTCATGCTTCTCCAATTGCAGCGCTCTGGATAGCTTCTTTTTTCCTTGTCTGGCTCTTCCTTTCCAGTTTTTATCACCCACCCCCTCCATGAGCTAATGTAGTAACATCCCTTCATTGGCTATAAATCCATTGAAGAGCCATATATAAAATATTACTTTGTTAGGGAAGATTGGAAAACATCTGTTTTTTACCCGTAAGAGTCAGTCTCTAGTTGTCTCATATGACGATGTGACTATTTATATATTTGTAAAGTAAAAAGGAGGAGAGAAAGATGGGAATCCTAGAAACAATTTGAGGGGAGCCTCTAAATGGAGGAAGCTGATTCAGCTCTGGGATTTGTTTGGAGGCTAATGCTGGGGTAGGGGAGGGGGGCACAGGCCGAGAAATTGCTTAGATCTCTGATGAAGTAACAGTTATACCAAATACAGAGGGTCTTTCTGGAAACCTTTCATAACTGTTCCTTGGTGCTCTCTGGCACATACCCAGGAAGGCTGTGGATTGAAACCATTAATGTATTATCTGCTACACATAACAGGAACCTGGAAATAGTGACAGTCCTTAGGTCAGTAGCAGTCTATAACCATAGTGGTGTATGCAATAGCAGCCAAATTATACACCTATGGAGGCTTTGCATTTAGGTGGGTATGCCAGGGTGTGATGTCTGAGCCTGCTGGCATGATCTGTCTCTTGCCCAACCTGCTCAGCACTAGTGCATTATAGAGCTGTCTGCCTTTGCTCACACATGTGGCACTTAACCTGGGTCTCCATCTCCCTGGGGGACAAGGGCACAGGTTTCTGTGAGTGGTGGGGCTGGCTCTGGCTACCCCAGGGGAGCAGTGATGTGAGAGCAGGATGCTGTGGGTGTATCTTGCCTGTTATGGGGCATGACATGAGAGCTTAGGGCAGGGGTCCTCAAACTATGACCCGTGGGCCGGATACGGCATTCTTTTTCCTGTTTTTTGGTACACTACTACAAATAAAATATGTGCAGTGTACATAGGAATTCGTTCATTTTTTTCCAAACTATAGTCCGGCCCCTGACAGTGTCTGAGGGACAGCGAACCGGCCCCCTGTTTAAAAAGTTTGAGGACCCCTGGCTTAGGGGAATATGGGGCCTCTGGAGTTGGTGTGGGAAGGATGTCCCAGGGAGCCAGCAAAGCTTGGAACACTTTGTTCATGCTGCTGGTGTGAGCTACAAAGCAAGATGTTCTGTCAGCTATGCTGAGGTTGCAAGGAACAAGTCTGTGTGAGGAAAGTGCTTGCGAGCAAACAAGGGAGGGTGCTGCTTGTGGCGAGCTGGTCAGGCAAGGAGGTTGCACCTCCAGAAGGCTGCCTGTGGTGCTGGATACCTTGTGTGCCAGGCAGCTGCACTGCCAGTCTCTGAGCCCCTCAGCAGGTGAATATGGGAGAAAGAAAAGAAGATTTCAGGTCTTGCATGCAGGTGGTGGCAGGATTTGCCAGGTGGCTTATGCCACAGCTGCTTTCTGCGCTCCTCCAGGTTGGCATATAGGAACAGAGTTCCAGAGCTGATACTGATGTATGCTGTTCCATGCAGCTCTCTTCCTTTCATGGCTGGGTTTGGTGCCTTCAGCCTGCACCTTTGCTGCACAAACATGAGATCCTGCTCTTGGTTCTCCTATCCTCAGGGTTACAGGTTGCTGTGTTGATTTGGATCCAGCTCACTCATCTAAGGTGTAGAATGCCCTGGAGGGGACCTCTTCCCTCCTCCTGCCAGCCAGCCTTGCACACGACACATAGCCTCTATGATGGATGGCTGTCTGTTCTTCTCAGCCTGGGCAAACCCAAACTCTGTGTGTGTCTCCCCTGCTGAGCCCGCTCATGCCATTCTGCAAGGCTGTGGTTGACAGCTGCGTCTTCCCTGTGGCCTCACAACGCACCCACGCTGCTCCTGCTCCCCTCTTCCCACACACTAGCTGCTGTGCTGCCGTGGAGCTCAGTCCATTCTGATGGTTATCTGCTCTGGCTGTAGCTTTGTGACCCTTCTGCTTGGCTTTTGCAGCTTGTCCTCTTTCAAGATCCCTCTCATTCTCCCTCCTGTGGTGCTATGACAGCCTCTTTTGCTAATTAGACCTTGAGCCTGATTTTCTTCCCTCTGCCCAGTTCAGTCCCCTGTTGGTGTTGAGCTGTGCTCCAACCCCACTGGGCACTGGTAAAAGCTCACAAAACCCCCACATGATGCCCACCTCCACCTGGTGCTGCTCCCCTGTAAGGATAATGACAAGTGAAAGGTTATTTTTAAATGGTAAGATGTTAGACACTGTTGCTCTAACACCTACTATATCTTTGTCCTCTCTGTGCCAAAGCCTTTAGTTATCTTGCACGGTGTGTCAGGAGACCGATGTAAAATCTGCTGTGTGGCTTTGGCCAGCTCCTGTGGCAGCAAGCCCTGTATAGCTCTAAGTCTGGAGGTGGCATCTGATAGTTTTACAGGTGAACACACATTTATGTGTTTTGATACTGGGTATAAATTTGGACTTTACCAGATTAAAGACTATAGGCTAGATTTGAGGTGGAAACAGATAATGAACGACGAGTTGGAGATGTTGCAAATAGCAGGATGGGCATGAGCCACATGAGTGGAGCAGCAGCTGGGAGAACAGGCACAACCAGAGTCCTCTAACGGTCAGTGGGAAGCTCTGAAGTTGGAAGTGGTGTTGATGAGGCAGTGTTATGCACCATGTCCAGTTCTCTTGTCCATTCTAACAGAGAAAAGATGCTGTATAGTTGGAAAAGATTCAGAGAAGAGCAATAAATGTGACAAAATCCTAGAAATACAGACCTATACACAAGATTTTAATACAATTTATCTACTTAAGGAAAATTAAAAAATAACTTGATCATAAGGTACAAGTACCAACAAGGGGAACAAAAGGTTCAGAGCAAATAGCTTGAAATCTTAGCAAAGAAAGGTGCAAAGAGAAGCTATGATTTAAAGCCTAATGCAGGACAACCTTGTGGTAATAATGCGCAGATTCATGATGCTAAGAGTAAAAGTTGGAATGTTTCTACCTAGGTATGAGATGAATTAACAGCCGGTGTCAGCCTGAAAGCCAAACTCCTACCGAAATGGTTTCAGACAGAAGTTATAGATTTTGTGTAGTAATTACTAGATTAGATCCTCTAACCCCTATCAAGCAGGAAGTAAAGTTATGTTACATTAATGGTGCTTTCCATCCTTATAATCTGAATAAATGTAATGTGAGTGTTGTGCCTCCCAGAGAATAGGCGATGGCAGGAATTGATTGCTCCCTGAAATGAAACTGAAATTGTTAGCTTTTGCTAGGAACTTGGCCAAATGGACCTTCTGCTCTTCTGGGAGCAAAACTGAGCTCAGACTGTGGGCTCCAGTTCTGTCCAGGTGAAGAGAGGAGTTGAACTTAGTCCCTGTCTAGGCTAGAATCTGTGTGGCCTTGGTGTGATGTGCACTGGTACTAGAAGAAAGATCAAGTTTAGGTCAGGGTTGTCTTTTTTTTTTTTGGCCAGAGGTGGCTGAAGTTAGGAAAGCTTAGCTGCTTCTCCTTGCCGTAACCACTCCTGGGGAGGAGCTGATGCACTGACCAGGACAGCAGGGCAGTCTTCAGTCCCTGCCACCAAATCCTTCCCTGAAACAAGATCCAGAGACCAACCAGCTGAAATGCAAGAGCTTCCCCAGGAGGGATCTGTGTTTGATATAGTAGTCTTTATTTTCAAGCTTGTTTATTCCCACCAAAAAACCCCAGATATTTCATTGAATAAATGTAGTAGAACTACTTCTGTACTTTGGTGTCTAAAAGTTCATTTATGATCTTGCTGTATATAAATTCCCTGATCTAAGTTTTTGACACAGAAATAGTCTTCATTTGATAGAATGTTGCAAATTCAAGTTTCAGAAATTATCCTCTTGAGCCATCTCTGTGGTGTTTGGCACCATGACGAGTCATTAGTCAATCCTGAAATAGTCATCAAGCAGAGGAACAGTTTATTTTATATACTGTTTCTTAGAGAGTTAAATATTTCCACATATTCAAGCTCTGATTGGAGTCTTGGATTCTTTCCAAATGTTCAACCTGTAAAGATATTTGAGAACCCCAGGACTTAGGCTCTTTCCAAAAAATGATAGATTTCACTTGAATTTTCACAAATGGAAAACCACAACTCCCCATAGCTGCAAAGAAGCAGCTGTCATACCAGGTACGGAGTATGAGAAAACACTTTCTAAAAGCTTCAGGGACTTCCCATTATCTGGATTTTTTTAGTGCTCTTAAAATTTGTGAAGAAAACAGTGTTGTGTGGGTTTTTTTTTTTATCCAGCACAATGTTGCCTCAGATAATCGGCTGCACCTGTTTGGAAGCGGTGCTTCACGTTGTTCCCTCATACAGATGCTTGCACGTGTTTCAGTTAATTTTTCCTAGAAACTCAAGTGTCAACAAATCGGAGCCTCTGCATTTGCAACTCTGCAAAATCCCACATTGGTGTGTTTCTGAGCACTTTGTCCTGGAAAGTCTGTGGTTTGAGTAACTGCGTCAACTTTCAAGTTTTGAAGTTGAAATCCTGGGCTGTGGGGATACAGGCGACAAGCTTCTGAAGAAAGCAATAGCTCCATCTTAACAGCTCTAAATCTAAAGTTCTGCTTTTTGTTGTTGTTGCTGCTCTTCTCTTCAACAAAAGACAAAATTTTCCAATTCTGAAATTGGGATAGATTTTGGTAGTGGTAATGGGCTTCTCTGGGGATGTTTTTTTTGGTGTGATTCAGCACAGATGTGTGATGAGAATTTGGGAAATGAGGAGTTAAGTCATGATGATGTAAATCATTGTTCTACACTTAAAATAATAGCACTTGGATAATTCTGATGTTGGGGCTTCTGCTTTTATTGGCTGAGAGGTTGCCAAAACATGTGTGTGTTGTTCTGAATTGGTAAATGATTCCTATTTATAGGACAGGTGTCTTCTGATGTCCTGAGTTCAGTCTGTTCTGTAATCCCAGATCCTGTTTCTGATCTATGTTTAATAATGTGTGACAGAAGAAGATAGGAGCCTTGCAGACCAAATCAGGCTAGGAATGTTTTGAATTTAGCTCTGCCCAGCTCTGACTTGTTACGCAGGGTATCTTTTTGTAAGGGACTCACCCTTCTAAAATTCATTTTTGGACTTATCTTTGCTGTCTGAAACACATTGTCTTTTTGGCTCATTTATATGCAGCCCAAAGGCTTCTAAGTGTGCCAATCTCCTTCCTTTGCACTGACTCAAGAAGAAAAATGCTTTCTTACATATACTGTTTTAAGTAGCTGTTCTAATGTAGGTTGCTGCAGTGAGGGAGGGCTATGGGGAGGGATGTGGTGGCAGGAGCAGAGTTGAGGTGTACGTGACTGGAGTCGTGCTTAAACCCTTGTGTCTCCACCAACATCTAAATTAAACTGCGCTTTACAGCTGTTGGTTTGGGCTATGCAGTATCATGGAACAAAGGGTTAGATGAGTCGCAATTAGTTATGCGACTGTCAAAATTACTCTTTCCTGTTATCTTGCAAGCTGGTGGTGGAAATTAAGACAGACCCAGTTACTGTGATGCTGACGCTTCTGCTCTAGTAATTATACAGCATTTTAAAAATAACTATTTAAAAAAAACATCCCCTCATAGCTGGAGAATGTGGAGCCAATGGAGGTGTTTGATAAGGGGAAAGCAAAAATAAGATCAAGCTCCTCTTCCACAGAGGAGTGCAGGGTCTTGAATCTGGGAGTTCAAAAGAGGCACAGGGTATTGGGAGGAGGGAGTGAAGTGCAGGCTCACAGGCAGGGGAAGATCTTGAGATGCGTAATTCAAGGGAAGAGGTGCGGCTGCAATGCCTAGGGACTGGGGTGGAGGGAGGAAGGAGTGGAGCTCTCTGCTGTGTCTGCTGCCCCCTCACCCTCTGGTCTGGTCATCATAGAGCTGGGGCCCGTCACTGCATGTCTGGCCATGGTGTTGGGTGGCAAAAGCGCCAAGAAGTCTCAAGCAAGCATGCTGCTGCAGAATGGGTTGACAGAGCAGTCTGCGAGGAGCAGCTTGCTGTCAGCTGAGTGCTGAGGATACCATTATGCTAGAAAAGGAACTGGGTCTGGGGGGAGGTGGAGGGGGCCATGAGAACTGGATGGGAGGTTTGGCTCTTTTTCAAGCAGTTCCTGAAGCCAGATTAGTCCTCTTTGCCAGCTGGTGTGAGATGTTAGTTTTGTGTTATTTCTGGCAGCCCCATGGGGACTAGAAGTAACTCCATGCCTCTTATTTCTCTTTGCAAGGACAGGATAGTCCAGAAGCAGCACAAGCTTTGTGTTCTTGTCCCCAAAAGATGACAGTGTTGGTTTGCCATCAGGTAAAAGATGTGAGGAGGAGCACCCAGGCTGCTATGGCTGCCTTTTACCTCAGATGCCACCAGCTTCCTCTGTTGACTGCATCTTCTGCACATGACCGTCTGTGCAGGTTTCCTCAAGACATGCCCTCTTGTCTGTCACTGTCCAGCCAGATCTGGGAAATTCAAGTGTCTCCTAGTCTTGCATGCTGCTGTGTGCACAGAGGCTCTGACTGGACTGCCCCATGTTTGGGAAGGCCAGATGTGTCCACAGATGTAGGAATCCTGACAGGTTGCCAAATGTCTGGAATTGTAGGATATGCCCACATGCATAGGAGCCTTGAGCTGCTGCTTGTCTGGAAATTGCTAATACTTTTATGTGCAAGGGGTTGGACGCTCTTGGAGTTTTGGATGGGCCAACCGTACATGTGTTACGCAATTGCTTTTAGTGCACTTGAAGGAAATGAAAGATCTTGAAGAGGAGTTGGTCTGTGTGTCTGAGCCTAGTATGTCCCCAGACATTTAGGATTACGTTTGTTGCACATGTACAAGCTGGTCTGTACAAGTGTGCATACTTTGGAAATCTGTGCCAGACAGTCCTAGTCCTTTATGGTTCCTTCCTAGATGGGGATATTTTCCATCAAGATCAGTAGGAAGGCCCTCCGTGTTGTGGTCTCGCTTTGAGGCAAGACCTTGTATTTGTTCTGTACCTAAAATGTTTTTCTGCCTGAGCTTTGTACTTCCTTGCTGGGCTCCTCCATGACCTTCCTGCATAGGTCTCTGCAGGGATCTGTACCTTCCCATTTCTCTTCACAACAGAGGATGCAGGATGTGGTGATTGTAGCATATGTCTGATGTGGTGCTTGCATACTTTTGGGACATGGAAAAACTGTAACTTGAGTGTAAGCTGCTGTTAGCACTGTGGCTTTTCTGGATCAGGATCCCAGGTTTTTGTGACAGACTGGAGGAGGAAGGGGAGGAAGGATTAATAGGTTTCTCTCCTAGATCCAGGCAAAATGCAAGCAAATTCACCAGATTTTCTCTGTGGCACTTCTTCATTTCCCATTTACAGGGCCATGGTATTTGATTCTTGCTCTGGAAGTGAGTGAACCTGCTTTCCCATAGTCTCTATTGTGTAATGGGTAGTGGATGCCTCCCAGCTTTCTGAGAATTGTTGGGTGACATGCCTCGAGCGTGGCTGGAGCAGAAACCACCTCATTCCCTGAGCCCCTGTTCTGGGATGACTGAACTCCTGATAGATTCCCTTTTTCTCCTGGAAAACAGATTTGTTCTGGCATTCACCCTTGTCTGCATGCTCCCCCTAGTGAATTCCAGGGTTAAAAAATGATGTAGGCTTTCTGTAAGAGCTGCCTTGCTTGTCGTTTAATGATTCCACCTCTGAACTGGGACCCTACTGCTTCACTGGCTGCCTTGACAATATCTCATTTGTCTTTTCTTCTTTTATTTAGCTTTTCCTACATTTTTTGCACATTCTGTAGATTCTCCTGCATTCCAAGTGTCTTGTATTTTCATGCTTCCTTTTATCTCTATTCATCTATCCCAGTATAGACAACAGAAATGCTAAGTCCACATAATCTGTAGAAAGCATGAACTGGGTTGTTAGACATTTTCCAAACATTACACTTCATGGAAATATTTTCCTGTAAGATGTAGAAATGAAACAGCTGTCTCCCACTCTCTCCTGGACTGTTCCTGTGCAGACTCTCCTGCTCTCTGAATTTACAGCACCATCCCTTGGACAAGTGACCAATGGCCAGCTTCAGGCAGTTGTATTTATAATGTGCCAAGCAGCAGTGAAGATGGTGTTTATAGGCTAGTCAGATATATGTGGGATTAACATACTGTGAGACCTGGTGCTAAGATTCCCAGAGTAAGGGGTGTTTCACCCACAGAATTGTCACCGGGAAATTTGGCACAAGTCATGGCTGGTGGCTCACTGCAGACTGTTGGACAAGCAGAGGTGCTCCTCACCCTCCTTTCTCCTGTACTTCTGGCTTTGTGCTTGGCCAAATGGTAAAATCTCTCCAGCTCCAACAAGGAGCTGGGTACTGGCATCAGGCATGAAAGGTGTAAGTGCCTCATGTAATGAGGGTTTCTGGAAGACGGTGGGTACCTGGCTTTTGTCCTTCTCTTCCTGCTTTGCTGGGTGGCATCACCTCTCAGCTGACCTGCCATGGCTGGCCCAAGCATGGGATGACAGCCCAAAACCTTGCTGGGGTACCTGCTGATGCAGACATGGTTCAGACACCCCCTGCTAATGTAATTACTTATTCTGCCTATGTGTTGTCTAACTTCAGCACACGACTGAAGATGTATTGATTGGTGGACAGTAATTATTTCTTGATTCTTATGGGTATTTATGGGAAGCTTAATGCATCAGTGGAGTTGTCTGAACTGGAAAGGTAAATTGAGGAAAAACAAAACAAACCCCCCAAAGAAAATGAAAAAGCACAGAGCAGAAATGTTTGGGCTGAAGCAAGCAATCCTTCCCCTTCCACATGGAGAAGTGAACACCAGCCTTTTTGGACAGAAGTGTGAACATCAGTGTTAGTGTGAGCTAGCAGTGAGTGGGTTCCTGATCAGATGATGGAAGAGGAGAGAAACAGTGAAATTCGTATGTTACCATCTCTAAACTGAGCAACTGGAAAAAGTGTAGGAGAAACCAGAAATTATTTGAAGACTTGTTTCCCTTTAGTGTTTTACTGGAACTGAGTGAGCAGATATTCACAGGCTGTATTCCAAGCTGAGGTTATTTCTTCAGAACATGTTCTGGCAAAAGAGTGTTGGCTACAGCCCGTCCTCAACCTGAATGACTGGGTGATACCACAGGAAAGAAATCAGCTAACAGCAAATCATGGATCCAAATTTCAGGCAGTTGACTGTGCATCCATTATGCTGCCTTCTTTATAACTCTCCATATTGTAATCCAGTGCTTTTGGCTTTGACCTTGATAGGATAAAGCAAGAACCACTCTTAGCCTTAAACGCCGCACCATTAGAAGCGTAGTGCTGATGTGCACCAGCAGGAAGGGTGCTCTGCTCCATGGAAGGACTGAATTGCTGGAGAGGTGCCTGGGCAATCTCTCAGTGTGTGGCACCCAAGTGTGCCATGGGGATCTCACTGGTTGGGAGCCACTCTGGCATGTGTGCTGATGAATTGCATGTACAGCTGGGGAATGGTAGAGACTTCAAATGGGAGCGCATCTGGATATGCACAGAGCACATCTGGAGCATCAGCGCTTCTGCATGCTTGCAGCATCCATGTGTTGTGTGTCCATTGAACAGCTTTCTTCCCTTTTTGTACTCTAGGGAAACCTTTATCTTTACATAAAATAACATTTGGGAAACGCCTTCCCTTCTTGGCGTCCATGGCAAGACTTTGCATGTCCATCAGTGTGAGCAGCAGGGCTGTTGTGCTGAAGGGTGAACTTTGTCAGGATTTGATGGGAATACTTCAAAGTTGAATAACTGGTTGTGCTGCTGGTGGGTTTTCCAATGCTCGGGTATCTAGTGGTGTCTCTGCCAAATGTTTTTTAGTGTGTTTTGCTAGGTAGTTTGAGGAGCCTTTCATATCTTTGCCAAGTGCTGGTCTGTTGTATTGTTTTTCCAGGCTTGATACAGCACTTGGCACTGCAGCCCTCCAGCCTTTGCCCTTCTAAAGGCTCCATTTAGCCCCTGGGATGGGACTGTGCCCTGGAAGGAAGATTTGAGGGTTGCCCACCCTATCAATGTGCATTTGAACAGTGCACAGGAAACGTCAGCTTAGATATTGACACCAAATTCTTCAAAATGGTGCTATCCACATGCACTTCAAGCACCTTCCATCCGTTTTCTCTGCTTTAGAGTCTCTTGACTTCTTAGAGTGGGAAGAAATAAGGGATGTGGAATACTCCCTTTTCAACTGTGTCTAGCTATATAGCATGATGACTATGGCTTCTTGTATACTTGATCACCTAGCTGGAGTGATCTGGGGGATTTTATGCTGTCCTGTGTGTACAGGTAGCTTCTCAAAGTGCCCTAGGTGCATTGACATCCCCAGACTTGGTGAGAGGGCAACTCTTGGTCTTTCAGCACTTGCCACGGGAAGTTGTGTTATTGCCAAGCCCATGCTGCCCTGGTACAGGGAGAGAAGCACTCTCCCAGGGCCACAATGTCTGATGCAAAGTGATCACATCTGTACATGGGCAGAGTTTGGTTTTCAATAAACTGAGGAAGAGAAAATAATTTTTGAAACTTACGGGTAGAGATAGAAAAACTCAGAGGCAGCAGAGTTCTGGGAAGTCTCTGGAAGCAAATGTGTTCAGCACAGCTTGGAGCACAAGCAACAGGGCTGGTTTGACTGGGGATCAACCAAGTCCTTGCAAGGAGGTGACACTAAAGACAGATTTTTATATTGAGATTCAAATATATTACTAGATTGGAACAGAACACTGTCAACTACTATTTAAGAAGACTTTCAGAACTTCCCTGGTCTTACACTAACTTTGTAAATGAGAAGAGAAAAAAAAGTACAAGTATATTACTAATTTAAAACAAGTATTTCACCATTAATGTTTCAGATCATTTAGGAACACTATTTTCAGTTGTTTGTTTCCTATGTAACAAAAAAATGCCTTTCCTTCAGTATCCATTTTATGATGGGAAAGTTTGTAAGTCACCTTACATCTGTAGGTATTGGAAACATGCATATGGCACTGCCTTAATGTCTTTTTTTTTCCTTGCAATTTCCTGGATTACCTGCAATGTCTTTGTTGAAGCAAAGCATATTCAACCACTGGAGAGACTTGTAAGAGAGCTAAATTAATCTTTTCTCCTGAGCTTTGCAGTATAGGTTAAACCAACACTCAGCACTCATGGATGTTATAAACTCAGACATGCACATAAAATGTGAGGCTGCGTTAAGAAATAATTACTATTCACTGTTTCAGCAGCTTATTGTAGTAATCGCTTTATTTTTCTTGTGATTTTTGCCAGGCAGAGATTACCAGAAAATTGAAAATTAGTTTGGATGGACTTTGCATTTTGACTGCAGCTGTCCCACTGCAGAAGAGAGGTGTTAGCTGGTTGTGAGGCTGAAAACTGTCCTGGAGGAGCCCAGAAGCAGATATCTGCACAGGCATGATAGGGTCTTCTTCCTAGCCAGCTCCCTGGCCTTGGCCCAACCATGCAGTGCATCATCAGTGCCTCTGGATAAGTTGCTCTGGTCTTGGGAAGGGGCCTCCAGGGTGCAGCAAGACAAATGAGTCCCTCCTGTTCCTTCTCTTCCCTCAGAACTGCGTGTATCCGCATGATTTATGTGACTTTAGATCTTAGCTTGTGTTTACTCTGCAAAGAGCCTGGTGGCTTCTCTGTTTGCCTTGGTGCTTGCCTTAGTGCATTGTTCTTGCTGCTGACAGCTGTACTGGTAATGGTTTTATTTGGAAAGTAGCAGGGGGGTGGCAGTGAAGAAGACAGTGGTGAGGAAGAGGTGTCATGCTGTGCAGAGCCAATGCTGCCGGATGGGCTTCCTGACCCTGGGCAGGCAATTCCCACCTGTGCTGCACTGCTCAATGAGGGAGAAAGGGACAGGAAAGTGTGTTAATAGGTCAGGAACCAAACAGGTTGGAGATGTTTGAAGCATTTCTGCAGGGGTTGGAGACAGGTAAAAATCTGCCTCCCCCCTCCCTGGGAGGCATCAGGCTGCTAGTACCTGTGAGAGGAAACTGATAAGTTGAAGCAAAGTGAAAGCTGAGGGAGCTGAAGGCAGCTCTTTGTACTATGTGGGGATACGATTGCTGCTCTGTGAAGGCTTAACTGCCTTTAGGTAATGTGCAGGGTTCTGCAAATGGAAAGAAAGAAGCACAGGGGGTTTCTAGGGCCTTGTTTGCATCAGTTTGGTTTTATTTTGTGGCTCTTTAAGGGAGGACAGAACAGGAAAAAGAGCTGGATCTTATGCAAGCCTGTGCAGATCAGTGACTTCCACTGAAGCTGGGAGGAATTCTCCAACTCCCAGCAGGTGGAAGAGATTTCTGCGTGAGAGGGGCTCATATGGGCTCTGCTGCTGAAGACACATCTTGAAGTAATATGTGGCTCTTGATGACACCTCCTCAACACTTAGTAAATTTGACCTCTTCTTTCATGTGCCGTTATCCTGCCTCACGTGGCTGCACAGGCAGCTAGCACATTGAATCCAAATTTTACATTGTCAGGGAAGGAACATGTGCTCTTCCAAATTGAATGGTGGTGCTACCAATGACTGGCTGTACTTGCCATTGCCTGGCGGGTGGGAGGTCAGTTGACAGGAAATCTTATTCTCTGTCATCCAGGAGAATTGCCATCCTTCACACAAAGGTAGATTTGATTTGGTTTAAAGCCCTGTGTGTGATGAGCAGCAGAAGTGCTCAGCCCCTCCTAGAAGCACTTAGCCTTAAGTACAACATACTCATCCTTGGTGTTGTTAAATAGCTTTTTATAAACACTGTCTGAAAGTGCTCTGATTATACATGACCTTCCATCTCTACTTAGTGTCATCTCATTAATCTATCTATTAGGTGAATAATTCTGTTTTGGGACCAGAGCAAATACAGAAATTGCACAATGAAACATTTAATATATTCAAACAACTTTTTCTTAATACAGAACCAGTAATTTGTCACTCATTTTTCATGTTTTGTTGAGTATTTGCAAGCCAACATTGGAAACAGGTTGGTAATTTGGTCCTCCCTAATTCTGGCACCTGTAGTTATTTTAGAACTACAGGCTGTTTTCTGTGGCTTTACTGCTCAGTAATTCAATACCCTTTTAGGATCTTAATGCTGCCATTAGTAGCAAATTGGCCTCTATTCTGAATAAAACTCTTTATTGCATTTGTTTGTTTAATTTTTATTAGAGAAGGGTTGCTCAACAACCACAAGGAATGAATTTCCTAGGAGGTACAGGGGCAGTGCCTGCTATCCCTTTCCTGTAATTGCTGGTGTGAGCAGGAAAGCCCAGGTTTCTCTAGGGATCTGAAGGGTGCAGATGGTTAGCTCTGGGCTTCAGGTACCTAGGCTGATGGTTGTGGTAGCATCTTCTCATGGGCCCCTCTCAGCACCTCTGAATAATGAGGTTTGTTACCTAGCCCGTACACAACTGAGGGCTCAAAGTCCTGTACAAACTTTCTCTGCTGACGTATTTTGCATTTTTCTTTTGTAAGTTTTTCCTGAAAAGATAGTTACAGAAATGTGAATTCCTTCACCCTTTTTCATGGCCCTTTTCTTTCCTGGTGTAGCTTGTCTGGTTTTGCCTTTCCCTGTGTTTGTATTAGCAGGAGAAGGATGAGGGCTGTGAAGAAGGGGATGGTGTCTGTGCCCCTTTCTTTGTCTCAGTAACAGTCATGCACACCAGAGTGGTGGTTTGCTCCCAGGGAGGAGATTGTTCCCAGGACTCTGTGGACTAGAGGAGACGAGAGCCCCTTAAGCACCAGCAACCCCAGCTCCCCTGTTGCTGGGGCAGGGGATACTGGGATGCCTGACCTGGGCAGGTGCTGATACATGTACCCGGGTGTGGAGGGGTGCTGGAGGAGGGAGCTTTCTCCTTCTGCTGTGTTTTGGATGGAGCTGCCTAGTGCTCCTGCATCCTTCCTGGCTGGCCTTGGCCTCCATCTCCTGGGCCAGCTCTGCATTAGAGGTAGAAGAAGATGCTCAGCTGTCCATCTCCTTGGGAAAGGCATTAGTGCAGGAGGTCTGTAGGAGTGGCTCACACCACTGCCTAAGGGTGGTGGCCAGCATGGCTCTGTCCCACTGCGATAGGCTAGCAGATAGCAGCAGCAGTCTCCTTAAGCCCCTCTGGCTCAGGATGATGGGTTGAGCTGGGAGCAAGCAAATTCAGGGAAGTTTTCTCCTCCTCTCTGTGCAGCATTTGCTCATAGTTTTACAGATCTTTAACACACACAAACCTAAGTCTTGTTCAAGCAGACATCAGACTATGAACATGCAACACCTGCCTGTGCCAGAGCACTGCCAAATGCCTGCAGCACAGCAAAGAGCTCAGACTTGCTGATTTCCAACATCCCTGGCTGCCTGGGGGAGGAGATGGGGGGGGCGTGGAAGGAATACCTGAACCCCATATGAAGTGAAGTGCCTGTTAAGTAATTATTGCTCCAGCCTTCTGCTCCCATCAGTTGTTCTCTTTGCTGAAGAGATTGAGGTCTATGTTGCTCCTTTAAAGTCCTGAGTTAAGGTTCTGCTGCAGAAGTTTGCAAGTAGTCCTGAAGGTTTGTGTAATGTCATTTCTATTTCTCTTGTTTCTGTAATGTAAGTTAATCCTAGACAATATATCCCAAACCTTCTCTGTAAAGCTGCAAAAATTAGTCATACAAAAGTTAGAAAATACTCAGGCACATGCGACCTTAATTCAGTTCCCTTGCATATATGCATTACAAGAGTATGTGATCATGTAATTAAAAGCTATTGGCTTGGCAGGACCTTGGCTTACTCCTTGCACAGAAAAAGATAGAGGAGTGCAAGAAGAGAGGGAATGTTTACTCATACTTAAGGCACTGGTGAGGGATGTGGGAGAACTGGATCGTAATGCTGGCGCTGTCACAGGGTTCCTGTGTGATGCTGGGCAGAGCCGGTCCCCCTGCAGCCACAGAGGGTGTTGAACTCCATTATCAGCAGCTCGCCTACTCTAGCTGTTTGAATATTCAGCTTTCCAGCCTAAAAAAATCTGTTAGCACTGGTTATTTGTATAAGATATGAATCTGAATAAACATATGTGCAGACAATTGCAGGGAAAGGATGAAAACCTCTTATCAGAGGTTTTATTCCAGATTATTTCCTTCTGTGGCCACTCCAGAGCCCATGAATGAGGCTGGCTGTTTTCATGTTAGAGCTCTCAAGCTTTAAGGGCTCTCTGTGTCCAATTAAACAGTAGCATATCTCTTGAATATTAACACATTAAAAGCAATATACTTCCAGCAAAGAAATCTGATCCTAATTGGCCCTGGAATATTTTATTTTCCAAACTGAGCTGTGAGCTGTTAAGCTTCCTTTTTTAAGACTAAGCAAACATTACATTCTTAGGGGAAAGTCAGCCCAAGGAATGGAGAAAAATAGTGTCTTAGACCGTACCTGTCAATCTTCCATTTTCCAGTATTTTGCCCAGAAACAAGCACAGGAACTAATTGACTTCTGTACCCTTCTGTCTTTTCCCCTTTAACATAGTGACTCAAATTAAAACAAAGATAAAATTCCAGGGGAAGCTGGCATTAATCAGGGTTTGGATTAAATTAAATTAAGTGCTTTTTATTGAACTCAGCAGTATTAGTTATTAAAACCAGAAGGCCTTTCCCAACTAGTGTAAAAAAACAAACAATGAGTCATACTGTGGCATAGATTTTATTGGGAAATTAAAATGCTCATTTTTGCTTTTTGTTTCCTTTTTTTTCTTTTCTAACTTCAGACAAACACATGTAAACAACCACTGTTGAGACTGTGCTGGCAGACCCCTTAGTCCAAACCACACTCATTGCTGGCCCTTGATCTGGCTTTGCCCCTGGTGGCACCCAATGGTGGCAGAGTGAAATTGCTTATGCAGAAATGGTGCCTCTACAGGTCTCCGGTGCTCTTGATGTCCAAAGGTGACTTGCAATTGATAAAAGGACCAGTCCTCAGCTGGCACTGGGTAGAGCTCAATACTCTGGGCATCATTTAATGACAAGCAAGACTTAGCGAAGGGTTTTCAAAGGCAGAACAGGGATGCCTGTCCTAGCTTTCCAGCATCTTCCCCACCCACAGTCAGCTGCAGTCTCTCCCTTTTCTGTTGCATGACGCTTTTTCTTCTGGAACCTGACCAGTTCGTCATTGCTGGGCCTGCTTTCAGGGATATGAGTACACTATTTATGCCATGTAATGCCAGGTCCTGTTATTAACCCTTGAGAAGAGGGATGAATTTCAGCTTTTCACATCCATGGAGTGGTGGTTTTCCTAGGACTACCTTCTCTGCTCCCAAGAATGACAGAGATGTGGCTGAGCTGATGCTGGAACAGGAGTGGACCAGATGAAGGTGTGTTGGTGTGTGGTTCTGGGGAATGGGGACCATGCTGGAGCCTGGCTGGCACTGTCAAGGATGCAGAACAAGAGGCCTTTCCAAAGGCATCCATAAATGTGGGGCTTGTGTGTAGCTAGGGTAGGAAAATGGTTTAGGAAAAGGTTTTGGAGAGTATGTAGATAATCCAGTCCCTGCACCAAAACAGCCGTCTTTAACAGTCCATAGAGGGTGGGTTGTGTCCTGGCAGAAAGGAGCACAACAATCATAATCATTCTTCTCTAAGACAGGAGACCTGGGTAATTATAAACTGGCCGTTTTGACTTTGATAATGAGGAAGATACTAGAGCAAATTATGAACCAATTTATAAAACACTTCCAAAATAATAAGATGGCAAGAAATACTGGTCTATCTTAGACCAAACAAGAACAAATTTGTTTTCTTTTTTGACATGCATCGATTTGGGAAGATAATAGTAGCTGTGATGTATTTTGACCATGAGGTGGTATTTGTCTCAAAAGAAAACCAAGGACACTTGGTTTAAATAAAATAATTACAAAATAGGTGAAAAATATATTCAAAGAATAAGTAGAGTTAGTTCTCTGTCAAACTGAGAAGAGAAAACATGTAGGAAGCCTTAAGGGCCAAGTCCAGTGTTACTCAATAGTTTTATTAAGTTACTTCATTCCTTCTGTTCAGATTAAATTTAGAGAGGTTTCAAACAAATGCATTTTGATTGTTGATTGCCCATGACGTGTTTGTTAATGAAGATGGCTTAGAATAAGGGAGATCAATGGGTGAGAGCATGAAGCTCTCCCCACCATCAGGATGAGTGATGTGAGATTGCTGCAGTTAGTGACCCAGACTAGTCCAGGTTTAACCCCTCCTTTCTCCCCTAGCACAGATACAACCTATGGAAAGGGCTTGGAGATGAAGAAAGCTGCATAAATTGAGAGCTCTTGACCAGCTGGCTTGAATTGCTTTACAGATAGTAGAAAAGCTTTGAATCTGAGGCAGCGACACTGAAGTACTGGAAAATCTGGCCGTGGTTTGGTTGAAAAAATACCGGTTTCCCTTAGGTGTTGGGCAGGTTTATGTTACCAATGCAGTAGCATTATGTAAGGTATTATGATGTGGCTGGTGCAGAAGCAAGACTGCCTGGGAGAGTGAGGGGCAGCTGTGAGTTCGGCTTTTGTGGGCAATACCAGATTTTTCATTGCCGTTTTGGGCTGTTCATGGCCAGTTCAAATAGGAATTGCTTTTACCTAAGCAAGGACTAGACAGGGGAGGATTGCTATGTCTTGCTGTCAAGGAGCACGCCTGTTGAAAAGCCATCGTTGTGTATCTGCCTGCTTCGAGGTGGTGCATACTTGTGTGTCCCGAGTGTGTACATGAAGGAGGAAAATGTTTAAGAATCTGCAGAGCATAGGAACGTGGGGCACCTTGCGTCTGGATTTCGTTTGAGGGAATTAAGAGCTGATCCTTAGCTGGAGTATGAATCAGATCTGATTGTGTCTGTGTTGACTAAAAGAGGTTGTGTGATGTGCATGAGCTGGAGCTCAGTCTAATGTGGAAAAGTTTGATCCAGAGCTCTGTTTAATTTAATGCTTGTCTATTCTACCTATTTTAGTTCTGACCCAAAGTTCAGCATTCTTTCTAGTCGGCGGTTGTTTGTATTAGCAAAGGACATGTGTGCAACCAGAGGAGAAGGACCTTCATGCACCCAGACCTCAGTGAGTCCAGCAGAAATTTGTTATTGGGTTCTAGGATTTTTGCCTTTGTTGCTAGAGAGACTGGAGAAGCT
Organism: Eurystomus gularis; assembly: GCA_013400335.1. Lineage (NCBI taxonomy): Eukaryota > Metazoa > Chordata > Aves > Coraciiformes > Coraciidae > Eurystomus > Eurystomus gularis. The sequence goes on from VZZY01022011.1 coordinate 103,087, forward strand.
TTCCCTTCACCCTGCTGCCTCAATGGGAGCGGGGGGGAATTAATATCCTGCCACATCCTTTCAAATCCCCGAATGCATTTATAGCACTGGGTCAGTAATCCATAGTTTTACAAGGTTTTAAACTCATAATATACTTCAGATATTTTACGTGCTTCAATAAGTCTATTGTGCTATATTAAATATATGTTAAGGAAAAGTTCCATGATTAGTTTTAGTACCTTTTGATATCTAAATAAACACTGACTGAATTAGAATATCTATATCAAAGCAAAAATTTTCAGAGTAGTTCAAAGAAATACAATTTAATGCCCTTAATATAATCTCCTTTAATGGGAAACCTCTCTCATTACAATCATTCTTGGCTTTTGGTAGGCATTAAAACAAAAATCTTGTCTGGCTTGCATAACACTGAACAAAAATTCTTATTCAGAAATTCCTACTTAAAACTTGCAACTTCAGGTTGAACCAGAGCAGATATTATTACAATTTTCTATTATTGCCTTCAAAAACATAACATGTGATAGAGAATCCTCCACAATATAGATAAATTGTTCCAATGATTAACTGTCTTCACTATATGTAATATAAAAAGGAGGCTTATTTCTAGTACATACATTTGTCTTGCTTCATTCTGTCTCTAAAAATTACCCTGGCTTTGATAAATTAGAGTGTAACTTATAATTTAAAAAAAAATAGAATCTTTTTAATCTGTTCTGGTGCTTAAGAGCTGATTGACGTGCTATCTGTCACTAGAATAAATTGAATAGCTTGAAGTTCTTTGGTATCTAACTGTGGAGTTGTTGTGCCAACATTTCTAGGAGCAAAGCCATCATCCATTCATCTACACATTTCCCCTTGCTATTGCCAAATTGAAAGCCCTCATTTCCTGCCCCAAGGGGGTCTAAGTGAATGAGAGAAAGTGAGACCTATTGTTTTGGTATTTTTTTTAAGCTAAATATATTATCTGTAAGCTATCTTTTTAGTGGAACCCTGAAACTTTCCAGGGTGTTGTGGGTGGGAATTAGGCTTATATATAGAAAATGTCAACCTCCAGGTGTTGAGCTTCCTGGGTTTGTGTCCCACAGAGCCCTCTTAGTGCTGCATTCCTGTGGGTGTCAGGGGACCACGGTGGCTGTGCAGTGCTCTTGTCCATGAGGCTCCAGATGCCCTGGTAGGCTAAATCCATTTTTTGTAAGCTTGAGAAATGGATTTGAACTTGCCTCGTTAGCAGCCTGATCCCTCCAGAAGGTTCAGTGGTGAAAAACTGAGGCTGGAAAATGTGCAGGGGCAAGTGCACAAGTTAGAGGAAGGGACTTGTGCAGTGCTCAGAGCAGACTATATTAAAAAAAACCACCAAAAAACAACAACAAACCCCCCCCCCAAAAGTCCAATTATGACATTACACCTTTCCTTAGCCAACACATTTCCACATCCAACCTCCAAAATTTCTGTCACTCCCATATTTGCTTTTTTTTGGTAAAAACAATATTAACTTTAATAATGCAACCCTGTTAGAGACAACATTGCAGCAGGCTCTCCAGGGAGGCACCCTGTGAAGCAAAAACTGTTGCTCAGGGTAAGCACCCTGGTCCTAATTTCATCATCTGTGGTATGGTGGCTGGTCTTCATAGCCATATGAATGATGATGACAGAATATGCTTCATACCAAATCACATAAAATTTGTGCTGGAAGGAGCCAGGGACTTCAACTGATGCATTGCCCAGCTACTGGTAGTTCAGGTTTTATTATGACCAGGAACTTCCAGTGTGGTTCTAGGCACAGTCCTCAACCTCTCTAGCACTCACAGCAAAATCCTTCTGAACCCTCAAAAGACTGGCCTGTTTCACAGTACCATCCTCCCTCTCTCCGCTATCATCCTTGTAATTGTAAGTTACACTGTAAGTCCTCATTGCTGGGACCTTTTCCCAAAGAACAGTCTAAAGCAATAAGGAGGGTGACAGTGAGTCTCATTTGGGTGTTCATCTTCAGCCTTTCCTCCTCCTGGGGACTGCTTTTCCCTTCCTTGGAGGGATCTCCTGCATCTCTCACCTGTAGCAGAGAGCCTAGACAGGAGGGTTGTGGAATTGCCTGTGCTTCACCAACAGCTTGGTGCTCATTGCTGATGGTGGATTTCTTCTGCTCATTCATCTCAAACCCCAGCAAATCTACCCAGCCTCGTGGCAACCTCACTGCCCTTCTGGTAATGAGCTCCTCTGCTTATTTACATAGGGTGGGAGGGAAGCTAACACTGGCTGTGTGAGTTGCTGTTTCCCCCTTGTGATTTCCTGGACCTAATATTCCCTTTGTGGTGAGGAGCAGTGACTGAAGCTTGCCTGTCCCATCTGGTTATGCACGCCCCTGTCGTCATTGCACCTCTGATGCTGTGGCTGGAGACATTCCTCTGGCTGGTCGCATGTAGAGCAAGACTCTGCTCTGGGAACCTTCTTAAACTGCTTCATACACATGCCAAGAATTGAATTAGCTTTTCTGCTGTAGGCTTATTTTTATTTTTTTTTTTCTGCCTCAGCAATCTACTGGCTCTACAGACTCTGGCAGGCTTCTTCCTTTTGAAGTGTTTGAAAAAAGCTTTTATTAGTTTTTAAGGCTTTAGTAGGTTGTTTCTTAAAATCTTTTTGACTTGCTGTACTATGCTTTTATATTTAATTTGCCAGAGTTTATGCTTTTTACGTGGGTTTTTTTTTTTCGTTTTAGACAGTCCGTGTGGAGTTGAAGAAAAAGACACTTCCTTACCCTGCAATAAGGTGGTTCTTGGGCTTTTGTTTCCTGCAGAAGTCCCAACTTGCTCTTCCTTCTGTGATCAAAAAGCCTGTATCGAGAAATCTTTTCTAACAAGTGCTCCGGCATCTCTTCCCTTTCCATCCTCAGCCCAGGACCCCAGGGGGCCAGTGCAGTGCAGGAAAGTGTGCATTTAAGACAGACTCCAGTGTCGCTGCACTGGGTGCAGAAGTGCCTCCTGACTGTGGTAATGTACTCTGCTGTAGTCACAGCCTTAGCCTGCTTTCTGCATACTGAACACTGACCGGGAGGGTGATTTTTTTTTTTTTTAATTTTTTTTTTTGGTGGTATCAGGATGTGGAGGTCACTCCACAAGCAAACCCTCAGTCACTATTTGTGTTGGGCTGGACAGATCAGCTGTGTTCCTCTGATGCTGTCAGAGGCACATTAACCTTTCAGGAAACCACTTCAGGAGAAAAAAAAACAAACAACAAACCACATAATGGGCACCTCATACTCTGATACTGTGCGTCTAGAAGGTGCTGGGCTGCTATGGCTCCCGATACATTACCCCAGAACATCCTGCTAATCCTCATGTTGGTGCAGAAGCAGATGGGCTTATGGCTGCTGGCATACAGCCCTGCTGGCACCACCTATATCCATCACAGTCATGGGGTAGCAGCTTCCTGAGGCAGCTGTGGCAGAAGCTCAATGAGATTTTGCTTGTAAGCGTGATGCAGCCAACCTCCAGCAGGACTGGCCATATCTCTTTCCCACTGCTGGCCTCTGATCTCCTCCTTGCCCTGATTTTTCTCCCCTCAGTCTAGGACTGTCTAACAGCGGAGTTTAATCCTCTGCTGAATCAGGATAGGGATCCCTCCATCATCAAGGTGGTGATCAGATTTAGGTCCTATCCATGCCCTTTTGTAATCCCTGCCTGTAATCTAGGCATCAGGGTATCCTACCCTGACAGATGCCTCTCTCTGAGCCAGCTGTGCTTGCATGCCCATCACTCCAAGCACCAGCCCTTGTTTAATTTACTGGTGTATGGTTTCTTGATATGTAAGTACATATTACTAATTGCTAATATTTAAATACATCTCCTCTTTCCTTTCAAAGATAATTATTTTGCCATTTCCTCAGCACTCTTAGAATGAACCACTGCTGATTTCTGGATTCATGCATGACATTTGATTACCTTTTCATAGAAGTATCTTACTTAACCATAAGTGTTATTAATGGTCATAAAATTACCCAGCCCTGAAACAAAATAAAAATGCAATTAAAGCTTTAGCTTCAGTGAACTCCCAAGAGTACAAATCCCAGAGAGGGGCAGTGGGTCACGTAGCTATGTGGTCCCTTGGGACATTTATGTCCCAAACCCCAGAAATAGTCACAGCCATTGCTTTAAAAAGCTCATGTGTGAGTTACCTCATGCATTTGGGCTGCTTGCATTGCCTTTGTAGCAGGAAAGTACATGTGGTTTTCTCCTTGTTGGACTTGTTAGTACCCTGTGCAGTAAATAGAAACAACCTGGTAGTTCTTCCAGATAGGTTTGCTGTTAGCGATGCTCCTGCAATCCCTCTGTCCTTGTTCAAGAACACTGTAAGGCTGAGTTCATGCTAAGTGAATTATCCAACTTCAAAGCCAGCTGCTTTGCAGCAGCAGAGCTGGTGGATGGTGTTTTTATTAGTGTTTGCATCACGTTTAAGCTGCTTTTAGAATGGCAGATTTAAGTTCCAGAAACATGAGGTTTAAGGGAGTTATGATTTGCAGAAATGCTGACTGGGACCTTGTGGGGCAGATCCATGCTGGTGGCTTTCTGTAGGCTTGGAGCAGTGCCAGGTGCTTTGGCATACCATGACATCCTGCCTGCCTGCACTGCTCTGAGGCTTGGGGGTGTGCAGGATTGGGGACCCTTCCATGGTATGTGTCCCTTGAAGTGGCATCCCAAGGGAGGAACACCTCCAATGCTACAATTCAGTGCCAGCAGCTGCAGTGCCATTGGGCTTTGTGCTGTTTGGATTGTTCAGCTCTCAACACGGGAACGCAGTTCTCTGGTAGCCCCCTACTCAGGCACTGAAGGAGCCTGATTGCTGCTCATGGAGTCTATGAACAGAAAGGTAAATACAGCCTGCGACTTGAGCTCCCATAGGTTTTTGTCCTTGGGAGGGATTTGTCTCACTGGATGATTTAGCTGCCGCAGTGCATCTCTCATCACAGCAGACGTGCAGGCTTTGGCTTGCTCAGCATTTGAGTGCCTCAGTGTGAAACTACTAGAGATTGATATGGAATTTAATGTGCTAGAAATAAGCTGGGCATCATATGCAAAGAAGCATTCCTCCCAGTGTCATTTAAGTGTGATGATATTGAGGGGCTGGTGGTTCTCATAATGGCTAGGGGCTGCTTGGGCGTGTGGTTCTGCTGGGTTATGATGCAAACGTGTGTGGGGTATCATATTCTGGGGAGAAAGTTTTTCTTTAAGTAACTTCATGGGTGACAGGCAGGTGCAACTCTTTGGAAAGAATTTGGAGGGCAAAAAGATGACAGCTAGTGGGGATGTTCATACACCAGAAAGCCTGGGAGAAAATTAAGGGCTATGGGAGGCTACATGCAAATACAGACCTCATGCTTAGGGAAAAGCAGCGCTTGCCCAGCCGGAGAATGTGCATGTATAGATACGTAGGAGATAGCTGTGAGCATCACCCACCAGAAGTCTATCCCTCTTAGGATGCTGGTGCCTCCTGGTGTCTGAAGAAAGTTTCTGTTAAAGCAATGTAGAGGCAGACACCCTTTATACTTTGGCTGTGTGAAGGTCTCACTGTAATCTTAATGCTTCCTTTAGTTAAAAGTCATCCTAGGAATTAAAATTGCTGCTCTGTCCCTGCTGACACTCATGATTTTAAATCACAACTTTGTGTCCCAGGTGCCTCTCTATGCTGCTGAGGAAGAGCTGTGTTAGGGACCCCAGGGGCTGTTCCATCCCTGGCCCTTACACCTGCACTGTATAAAAGATGCATATAAAACCAGCCCTGTATCTCATTATTATTATTAGTAGTAGTAGTACTATTATTGCATGGTGCTTGACCTCTGCTTTGAAATGAGGAAGGCACACAGCTCTCCTACTCTGATTTTACACCTATTTCTTGAGTGGCTTCTTTAGGAGGTCCAAGAGAATGTGTAAAAGCTTTTGTGTTGGCAGTGAGCTCCTGATGGCCCCTGAATCTTAGACACTGTCTTTGCTATCATATTATTTATCAGCTCTGGCTAACCAGAAAAGATGTTTCTCATAACCTGCCAATTCATGTTACTTGCCTAACAACTAAGTCTTTGCAATTAAGTGGGGGACTGGTTTGAGTTAAGTTGGAAAGTGCCAAGAAATAAAAGATGCACAGAAATTATAGTAAGCCAATAGCACTCTAGGGTGTAGCCTGAGCAGGGAGGAGACCCCCAGTTTCTGTGCAGCATGGACAGAGCAGTGTGCATGCAGCCCATCTGATAAAACTCTGGGATGCAGGGCAAGTGTGCTTAGTGGTAGTGAGCCTTGGTGTCAGGTTTATCGCTAAGTGTCAGGTTTATGGCTTAAGTGACACAGTATTTAGTTAACCTGCCTGACCCTGTGGATTTACAATGGTAGGGCAAAAGTATAAAATTATAAAATGCGTTGTAATTTAAAGATCAGGTTTGCCCAGCAGATCACAGTACCTGAGGGGTCTGAGCCTGGCTTGTCAGTTACTGCCACTCTCGTAAGACTGAAGTACAGCACCTTGGCTTCTCCTGTTCTTCAGACTGCTACTCACAGCAAGGGTGGGTGATCTGGTCCTCTAGTTTATTTCCCTCATTTGCCCAGCCCTGATTCCCTTGAGTGAGCACTGGATTATTGTAATACGTATCTCATATCGTGCATGACCATGTGGAGATCTGTCCATTTTTTTTCTCCCCATAGCTCTGGTCCCCTTATTAGCATTTCTGCTGTACACTAGCATGAGACAGGGATAACTGGGTGAGTTATAAATCACTGTCTGCTGTGAGAATTGTGAAGTATGTATTTTAATGCCCAAGAATCCCATCTCATACTTGATGTCTTTGTTCACCTATTGACAGCTCATGATGGTCCATTTGTTCTAGCTGCCCCATGTCTGAGGCTCTCAAATCCTTACATCATTGCTTGCACCCTGTTCCAGGAAATATTTAACCCTTCACTGAGGGGGCAGCAGTATAAAAGTGGACCTGTTGCATGTGTTTTCCATTTAAGAAAAAAAATTCTTACACTTTTTGATGTTGAATAAAATTCAAATTAATGAGTTCAGTGAAAGTGGGTCTGGAAGGCACCAGGCTTTGGCTATGTGAAATGGGTAGCCTAAGTGATAGATGAAGGCTTTTCTGGCCTTCATATGAACTGAAGTTTTGGTTTGGTGTTTTTTTTGTAATGATTGTTTTCTGTTCATTGACATGTGAATCACACGCATGAACAGGAACAGTGCTTTGGATGTTGCTGTAATGGGAGATCTCAGCACTTGACAGGACAGAGTTTGGTGCAATCTCCAAACTCCCTTGACTTTTCCATGTGGCTGAGAGTAGTTGTTCCTCTTCAACTCTTTCTCCATGGGCTCCTTGTGCACCAGTTTAGGCACGTATCTACTGAACACATTGAATTCACTATTTCACCTGGATGTGTGCAAGTGGGAGGAGTGGAGGATGCTCTGCAAGGTGCCAAGAGGTATTGGCTCACCATGTGGAAGTACTCCTCCTCTCCAGGAGCCATCACAGATTTGGTCAGTTTAGTGTAACAAAAAGACCACCTGAAAGATACTTGATTTGTGTGTTTTCAGGAAAAAAAAAAAAAATCTACTGCAGAGTGGCTTAATCTAATGGCTCGAGGCAGAACAAGAATTGGGGGCTGAAAGCCAAAACCAAAGAATTCTAATTAGAAATGGGACACAAATATTTAGCTGTCTGCATAAACTACCTAAGGGGAAGGGGGGAAAGTGGCTTCTCTTCTTGCAATGTTTTGTATTCAGTCCTGATGCCTTTATAGAAAATACACTTCAGCCAAATTTGAGTTATTTGGCTCAGTACATGGATAAGTGGGTGAAATACTATAGCGTGTGGTGTACAAGAGGTCATACAAGGTGATCTGATGGTTCCTCCAGCTTTACAGCCTCTCAGAAGTTTTAGCGTGCCCAGAGGGATAGGGCCCGTTAAGGTGTGAGGCTGTGACTCCATCTGTGCTTTCCTGGGACTAGCAGAGTGTCTCCATATGAACCTGCCTCTTGTTCCTCTGATCTCAGGAGAAGGTGCTCTGAAAAGAAGCTAAAGGTTGTGAGTTTGGAAGCCATCTATAAAACTGAATTCCCATGTTCTTTTTTTTTTTTCAACAAACATTTAAGCCATGCGTGATCCAGCCCATATATGAGTTTGAAATGTTCCATCATGTTTTCATTATTTGTTTAAAAATGGGAATTGTCAAGATCTCTTTTGCTTTAATTACCTGATGCTACAGGGCTTTAGAGTGCTGTTTTACACTCTCCGAAATGTGCCCTTGGGATGGGACAAGTCTGTGTTCTGCAGCAGATGCTTTCAGAAGAAAGTTGTTGGCATGAGTGGCTGAAAATAGAAGCTTGTTTACAAGGCTGGTTTTGCATTATCAGCTGTAGTGCTCCAATAATTAAGGCTGTGAACTTAATTAGCTCAACACTCCATAATTCTCGTCTGCCTCTCCAGGGGCTTGTTTGCATACAGCCCTGTACAGCTTCGGCTTGTGCCGGGAACATCTTTATCCCAGGGCAGCTGCATTCACACAAGTACCACCTTAACTGCCATGAATCCTATGTTCTGTTTTTGAGTACACAGACCCTCCGTAGGGCTTTTGGGAGAGCCCATCCCTGGATTATTTGGCTGCTTTTATTAAAACCATCCAGGCACAAGTACTGATCTCTGCTGAAGCATCAGCAGAACTGAATGATGCCATTGTTACTACTGATTGAAAGGGTGCTTTTACCCTGGCTTCAAGCTTGTGTCTGTTCTTCAGTGGAAAATGTTTCTTAATGCTGAATAATGTAGTAACATTTCTGGCCAGCACAGTCTTTTTGATAATGAAACATTGCCACATGCCTAAGAATGGACTGGGGCTGCTGCTTTCACTTCTCCCATCTGGATTAAGTGTCTTCTGAGCAGGACCCCTGGGCAGGGGATGGTGTTCTCTCCAGTCCTGACCCAAAACAGCCCATTCCCTAGTGACTACATCGCAGACTGCCCAAGCACGTCCCATGGCTGAGACCACCCCATCCCTGGGCATCATCTCCTGTGTATTTCCTGATCCTCAGCACCAACCCACACACAAACAGGAGATGTTTTCCTTCTCAAGTGCGTGAGCTTCAGCTATTCTGACTATCCCATGCCTGCGTCCTTCCTGTTTGGACAGATACTTGATACATACACCTCAAATGGAAAGGGCTGGATATGATTAAAGCACACAGTCCAGCCACAGGCATCCTTTTTCCACTTAGTGTCCTGTCCCATTCCACCCCAACACACACACACACCAAAGTGAACCTGAGGGCTCGTAAGGATGTTTAGAGTTTACTGTGCAAAGTGTTCAGTAATTCTTAATTGTTTTAGATGTGGAGGGACAGATGCCAGGTGCTGCATGCTGTGCCCAAGTGTGTCATGGCTGAGACTTGCTATGCTTACGCTGAGGTACTTTCTATATCTTCAGGAATATCTTAGCATTAAAAAGTCAAATCTTCATGATTTATTTGGAGTTAAAGTCAGTATGTAAACTGATTAGCTTTATCAAAATGCTTACATTTTTTAAAATTCTCTGAACTCCCAGGATAACTGATGTTCCAAGTTATTAACATGTAATGTTAACATTTCCCCTTAATTACAGGGCTATGATGAAAGCCTTTCTCCCCGTGGGTGTGTAGCTCTGGAACCAGTGATGGTTCCTGGCACCTGATTAACACCTCTGAATCAAGGCAGGACGGTTCTCTTGGACATACTGGCTCTGCTGAGGGTGACAGCATTGCTGTGGTGTATCTAACCTCTACATTGCACAAACCTTCATTTGTTCTACTCTTTTAAAAACACTGTTTGCATAGCTCAAATGCCTTGAAAGTCAAGGTAAAAGCAAATATTGGTGGGCTGGTTTTCACGAGCCCTGCTGTTAAACAGTTACGTATGACTTGGTTGGCAGAACATCAGCAGCTAAAGCAAATGCACTCATACTTGCTTCTTTCTCATGCTTGTTCTTACTGTGCGGGCTTTCTGCTGTGCACTGCCTTGCAGCACAAAGCTGGCCTAAGGAGCATTGTCCCCATCACTATGGTGGTGAATGGGACTACAGATTTATCTCTCATGTTGTCTTCCATTCTGGTTCCCAAATGCTCCAGTGAGATAATTGCTAACAGAGGGAGAGGGTAGGGAAGAGCCGTACGCAAAAGAGGCAAAGGATATTTTCGGCTGGGACCAAGACAAAGATACAAGCTGTGAAGAGCAGCCATACAGAGACGCAACTTTCTGGCCTTGCAATGGGGAACATTTCTGATGAGACCGTGAAACTGTGGGGCTGGCTTGCCAAGCAGAGCTGAGAGGGCAGGTCCAGAGCTGTTATGCTAGCTAGCGTAAAGGCAAAACTTGTTGAATGTATAATGGATAATTTATGATGTAACCCTCGCAGAAATGGAGCCCCTCCATTTTGTGAAACAGAATGTCCTCTAGAAAATATTTGCACTTAGCTAGTACACGCAGATTCAAGGAAATTCTTTCAGGAGGGTTTGAGTCTAATAAAATGGGAATGTGTGACCTGGCCTGCGCCATTATTTGCCCAGTTCTATCCTTTTGTTATTATTTCCAAATGTGGAATTCTCATTCTCCTACAGTTCTGCAGGTGAAACTAGGCCAAGAAAAAACAATGGTCTCCCACAATTACAGGGAGCACCTATTAGGGCTGTAACGAGGCAAGCAACACAGGCTGGCATCCAGAAGTGCATGTGTTCCTATGAGGTTGTGGAAGTGTCCCTGTCAGCGCCCAGGAACCTGCTCCCTGCGTGGGCAAAGAGGTGCCAGTTGGAGCAGTGGGACCCCCGCGGGACTGGGCAATGTTCACTCTCAGCCCTTCTCCAGGAGCAGATGGGTTGCGTTGGCCAAAAGAGGTCAATGTTTGGCTCTGAGATTCTGGGATGCAACAGTTTACAGATGGTACCGTCCCCTCCTCTTCCAGGATGTAAATCTTCTGGGACAGAGGCTGTTCGATCTCTGTGCTTGTGTTGGAGTTTTGGTCCTTACATGATGCAGAAGACAGAGCTGTTGTAAGCACACTGCCAGCAAGGTCCAAGTCTTCTGTGCTCTAATATTTATGATTTTACCTACCAAAAGAGCTCCTTTTAAAAACCATGGATGTTCCTACTTCTGCCTGCCAGATATTACAACTGGGAGAGCTGGATCCTTCAAGTGTGTCCTTGTTTCCAGTTATAAAACCAAATTTGGACAGCAATGCATAATATTTGTGAAGGGTTTTATGTTGGCTTTGCGGCACAGACGTGGTGGGTCCCAGTGCCTGGTGCTAACTGATGGTTGGTGGGGCCGTGGGCTGCAGCAGAGCTGCTGCAAGCATAGTGTGAGGATGCTGTGGTTGCTGGACAAGGAGCAATCAGGATGAATGCAATGACTATTTCCCAGAATGTAAACAGCCTTGTAGCTTAATGGCTCTATTTATGTTGATGGAGATCAGGAAACACACTTCGTTATTTTAGTCTGAATAAGCTCATGCAGATGGTAAGCAGAAGCAACGTGTTTGGAGTTTCTGGTATCCTCTGACAAGCCAGGTTGCACATGAGTGTGTTAGCCTTGCCTTTGAACAGCGTTTGATTTTTATCAGCTTGTTTACCAAACTGTCACAACAAGGCATAAAACCACAAAAGTCTCATATGCTGATATGAGAAATGTGCATGTTATTGGTAGTGGAAGAGGAATAGGAGTTTTCTGCTCGTTGTTAAATGTGGTAACAACCCATTTTTTTTCTACAAACCAGGGGATGAGCTGTTGAGCCATGAGCTGGGGTGAGAGGAAGATGTTTGATGCAACAAATTGCTCTGCTCTCCTATCACCTTCAGCTTCTGCAGATGTGTGGGGTGGGATTCATCAAGTTGCTCAAAAGAAGCCATTTGTATCCTATCGTTTACTGGCGCCAGCAAGTCCCTCAATCCCTCCTGGCTGGAGGCTTCCTCTGCCGGTGGGCCAGCTCCCCATGAGCTGGTGTTGCGCCTGCAGGAGCGGAATGAGTTAAGCTGGGCTTGCCGTTCCAAATGGGAGCGAAGAGCCATTGCAAAATGTTTTTCCTCCTGTTGGCTCTGCATGTTGTTTTAAAATTAAATTGGTTCTGGTTAGCAAACAAGAACAGGACGACAAAATTAAATTTTCTGAAGAATGTTGTGAATCTTGTGTGAAAAATAAACCCCAAAATGTTTTTTCCCTCCTGCGCTCTTTGGCTTGCCTTCGTCCCTTCTTTGTCTGCCATCCCTCCTTCTCCGCTCCCTCTGCAGATATGTCAGTGGGTGGTAAGGCTGGTGTCCTTATGCTGAGGTGCTGTGGTGAGCCGCAGCGGGAGTTAATAGGAGCTGGGACATCGTGGCTTGGCTGATAAATGTATTTCTTTTTGTCTTATTATCTCGCATCTTCTTTCCTTGCTCCATTGTCCTCTTTGCCCTCCCAGATCATGCTCTGCCTGAGGGACGTTGTTGCTCCCTCTCCAGCAGGTAAATGCTGTGCAGGTCCAGAGAGTACCTCAGACACATAGAGGACACAGTATTAATTTTAGAGGCAGAATTAAACCTATAAAGTAGAATTCAGCCCCACACAGATGACTACCGCCAGCCATCTGCAACGCTTCAGTCTCGCTGGAGTCCAGCGCAGACTCTGCATTGGAGGAGCTACACCCACATAGGGCTGTGTGATGGACAATACAGATTTCTCCCTGTCGACTTCCATCTTCCTTATTTATTTATTTATGTGCAGATGGAAAATCTTTGACACAAATTGGCGCTCCTTAGATTCTGTTCCTCTGGAAAGCTTCTGCAGTTTTTAAAAGCTTCTCCTCCATTTGGTCAGCTCTGCAGGCATTTGCTGTGCACTTCATAAGTCATTTCTCTAGTCATTGCCTCAGTATTTATGTCAAGTCTTCTTGGATCTTTATTTATAATTTGGCGTAGGTCTTCTGAGGGCTCATCAGACTCTTACTGTTTTGTGCGAATTAGGACATCTTGCTCTCAGACCTTTAGATGGGACGGCAGGTTACTCCAAGTTGAGTTTCATCATACTCGTGGTGCATGTGAAATGCTGGGGCTATTGTTATTTGTTGGCTTTTACTATTGCTTTTATTTAGTAAGTAAAAGTATTGATACCTAGTTTGCTTGGTGCCCTGTGCCACTGATTCCTTGAGGCCGGGAGTGTACTGTGTGAGGTGTCATGGGGTGGTTGCCCATCTTGCACTCTTCTCCAGGCATCTTCTCTTGGCCATTGCTGGACATGAGAGGCTCAAATGGTCCTCCAGCACGATGTCAAGCAACCACATGGGCTTATCTGACTGGACAAGATGTACAGTCTCAGACAACAGGTCTAGGAAAAGAATAAATGTCTCTGGGGAGGCAGATGGGGCTGCTGAAACCTTGCCTCCAGGTGGCACATGAGAGTGGGTGTCTCATTCTGGTGAGCAGTGTTTTCTGGAGCAGGACTGTGCATTGGACCTCACGTCTGGAACGGGGCTGTGGATGTCGTGGGCAGCCAGGGAGCACTCCTCCCTTGCCATCAGACCATTAGAATAAATAAAACAGCTCCACTTATGCTGGATGAAATCAAGTTTTCTGGATTGTGGCCTAAACACGGTCAACAGCTCCTCTGGGCCCTCAAGCTGCCAATAGCTTGCACCTCCTAGCAAGTCTGTCCTTGGGAAGGAGCCATTAGAGGCTAAGGAAATTTTGCAGATCTCCATCCTTCAAGAAGTGGGAAATCATCACTGATAGGACTTGTAGCACCTCTTGTGTCAAGGAACAGTATATGTAGGAAATGCACTGACTAGAACCCAGCTCTCAGTGCAGTGCCACAGCTGATGCCTTCCTGGAGCATGGTGATCAACAGCATTGCTAAAATTCATCCAGGGCACCATGGAGGCTGGGTTTCCCTTCTTCTTAGGCATTGTAGTGATTAGATTGTACTTGGGTGAAGAGCCGTGTGCAAGCTAATGAGGTTTTCTAGGCTCCTCTGATAGTTATGGGCTTATGTTGCATTTGTCATGCCAGGACTTGTGTGCGCTTGGGTGCCAGTAAAGTTCACCAGAAGGAAATCATGGTCAACTAAGGACTGAAGGATCAGCTTGATAAACCTGTCCTCACTGCCGCTACCTCTTCTAACACGATGTTGGATATATGACTTCTTGATTGGATGACCGAAAATTGCTCTAGAGAGATGGAGTCTTTTTTACAGATGTGCACACAAAATATTCCTCCCTAAACTGCTGTAGATATCTACTTCTTCATCGACGTCAATCTTTGTTATCAAAACTGTTGTGCTGCACAGCAGTGTACCACCACTGAATCTGGTCAGTGCTGCTAGGAAGAGACTGAGGCTGCCTGAGCTTGCTGTCACTACTGGCTTCATCCTGGACACCTCTGTCTCTTTCCATTTTCTCTCCAAGAGGTGCTCCTGGTGCCTGACTTGTTCTTGTGTCCAGCCTCTCAATGTGTTTGTCCCATTTGGGGCTAACGCAGCAGAAGAGCATGTGGAAACCTGGATTGGTGGTTTCAAGCCTGGTTTGAGTGTTCATGATTTTATTTTATAATCTCTCTTTAAATGGGAATTCCTTATGTTAAAGTTTAAGACTGAGGACTTGAGGAGATGACCTGAAATCAGAGTGCGTATCTGTTATTTCTGAGTGCTGTGAGTATATTTCTCAGTTCTGGAAGTGTAATGTTTATCAGCTGTACAATAATGTGCAATGAGCCTTATTTTGTGGGATCAGGCTTCCAACAACCACAGCCCTCATCAATGAATGGAGCAAGGTCATTGCTAAGCTAGAAAGTAAATGCTTTTGAAGCATTTACTTCCAGGACAAGACCTATTTTTTTCTTCCAACTGCTAACACCTTTCTTCCCACTCAGACCAAGTCCATAAACTTTCTCAGATATGAAAACTTTCCTGTTCTCTGCTGTCAAAAGCTTTCAGCCCTCCTTTTTTGTATCCCTTTAATCTTCCCTAGCATGCCATGGTGTGTTCATCTGCCTTTCACTGGGCTCACCTTTTCTTGCACTTCCCTCTTCTAATGCTGCCCACATGGTTCCCATTTACTGAAGGTGGGAGCCAGTGGGTATATCCCATATGCGATCTGAGGGGATGGGATTCTCAGGTGGAATTATTTAATTAGAGACTGCCAAGCAGTTCTGGGGAGATTTATTTTAATAAGTTGATCTTAATATTTTCTGTGCATTTATTTTTCAGTGGAGATTATGCATATCCAGAAAGATAACCATTTACTTAACTGGTGAGACACACTCAGTTAAACCCTGAGAAATTGTGCTTCTTTAGATCAAACTTTATCCCCAAGAATTGTCTCAGAAGGCTGTCTCCTCTGGCTGGGGGCAGAATCCCCTTCAGAGGCTTAAGGGTGGCTATTTGTTTAGCTGAGTAAGTTTAAAAACCTGACAAGTACATTGCAAAAATCCCAGACCCCTCTCCCAGAAGGCAAGCCAATGACACCATTATGTCATTGCATACCTCATATACTGCAGCACCTCATATACTCAATTTTAATACAACTCTTTAGCTCCAGAATATTTTCAGTTGAAGGATTTGTGTTCCAGTAGTAAGAGGGTAGAAGGAGGGAGGGCAGAGCTATAGGTCACTCAGCAATTGGGTGCACGGATGTGTTAAAAACCATGCAGAGGGTCTTGCTGGAAAAGAGCTAATATCTGACATCTATATCCATCCACTGACTGGGGTAACTCATGGTAGAGCCTTTCCTGCATGCTTAGCTGTGTCCCACACACCATGAGTGAGCTGTGCTCTCATCTGCCTCTCCTGCCTACGTGGCTCCATGCATTTTTGACAGCCATCTCTAGGCATGATACAATTAATGGATGATATTTGGAGCTACTGTTTTGGCAGGCTGGGCAAGCACCCTTACTCCACCTCCACAGCGACTGAGGATGTGTTAACTAGTGTGGAGGAGTTGTGCTGGCAACAGTGGCTGCAGAGTAACTGTTGTGAAACTTAACACCTATCCCATCCAAGTCCATATATCTGCAGTGCTGATCTCCAGGGCTAGGTTGGCTTTGGGTTGTTATCTGGAAAGATAAAGAGAGACAGAGCTCCTATGGAGTTCACCTGAGCTACTTTGGGTGCTTGCTTTACAAGGAGTCGTGGCTGTTCTTCCCTGCTCACCTTAAAAGGATAAAGAAAAGTAGTTCAGATGGTGATATCTCAATTGCAGTAAAGCTGGAGGAGAAGCATTCCCCTGAAATGCTGGCAAGCAATGAGGGGAAGCTGAGGGTATTGGGGATGTGTCTCTGTCCAGGGAAGTAAAGCAATTAGTAGACTTACCATATACCAGGAGCAAAACCATTTGAGCAAAGTGCAGCGTTATTGCAAGAAGGCATGCTGATAATGACAAAATTCTGGGTGAAAATGTAGGAAAAGCATTTGTTAAATACATATGAATCTTCTGTATTTGGCAAAACAATCTGACAGATTTCATAGTGATAACTGAGCACTTTTGTATTTTAGGTTTCCTAGGTGATCTTTCATCTATTCCTTCCTTCTTCAGGTCTGCTTCTGTTTCACACTTTAAAGTAATTAACAGCCATGTCACAGTTAACTGTTTCTATGAAAACTAAAGCAAAGAGCTATCTCTCTGTCAGTATGTTGTTTATTCTTTTGCACTGAGTGACGGATGGATATTTCCTCTTTCTGCCTCTTGTATGTGTTTGCAGGGTGTTTTCCTGCTGTTCTTACTGCTGCTCTCTCCCCTAGACCCACAGCACAGCTGTTGCCTCTCCATGTCTTACTGGTTGGGAAATGCTGCCTTAAACTCCCTTCCCTAGAGATCCTCTTGACCTGTGCCCTGAATTTGTTCAAATTTGCTTTTTTTGAAATACATTATCTTTAATCTGTTGTTCTTATTCCTTCACTGCCTTAAATTGCTGAACTTTACAGTTTTGTAACCACTTGCACTCAAATTTACTTTGAGTTTTGGACTATTAATCAACTTTCTGTATCAATAATATCCAAGTAATAAACATCCCTTCCCCTGTTACTTTCTCTTCTCCAGAACAACTTCTCCCCATGTGTTCCTGCAGCTTGGTGTGATTGGGATGGGCCCCTGCTCTGTCTTTAGCAGATGTCAGGGTAATTAAAACTACCTGTCCTACCAACTCAAATTATTTGGCTGCTTCAGTCAGATGCTCAAAGTGTCATTCATGTCCTATTTCTGATTAATGGAGCTCTGTGGGACATGTCCTGTGTTGTCTCTTTCTATGTCCCTGGGGATGTCCACAGAGTCTGTTTCTTACATCTTCTTGAACCCCAATATATTCTTCATAGAAAAAACCCAACCCTTCTTATTTCCTCCTCCTTTTTCCTAAACAAGTTACATTTCATATCAGTATTCCCCTCCAATGATGTCTTTCCATGAAGCATGTGTGAGGCTAAATGCTGTAGTTGTATATAAGGGCTTTAAAGCAGTCTTGTTTATTCTCTGTTCTCCTGGCATTTATGTGCAGACATATAATATGATCAGAAGGCTGCCCTGTTATTCCCACACAGAGTTTTCTCTGAGCCTGCTGCAGTTCCCCTTTCACTGAGCCATACCCCAAGCCTTCAGTGGGCATTAGGGCATTCACTAACTTTTGTGAGTGGCTCCCTTCAGACCTGCTTTCCAGACTTCTCTCTAGGTTGGACAGGTACCTCTCCTCCTCACCCAGACACTACTTTTTCCAGCATCCTCTCTCTGCAGAAGACCATCTCACCCAAGCAGCAGCACCGGGCTGTCAGCAACAGGCACTCAAGCACAATTCTTCAACTGGTGACAAGAAGCAGTCTGAGCAGACCTGTCCTCCCTCAGCACGTCAGTAGTGTTTTGTGAGATCCTAAGCCTTGTGCACAGCAACAGTTTGTTGACATAGCTTGGTAAGACTTCTAGGAAGTCTTCTAGGAAGTCTCTAACCAATTTCTGTATTGGTTAGAGACTTGGAAGAACTTGCATTTCTGTGAATACACTGAAGACATGCAACAAATGCTGCTTAATGAAAGTGTATTTAGAGGAGGCTTGAGCTTAATCTTGAGCTATCCAGAAGAAACAAACCTAGCGGGCGGAGGTATAGCAAGATCCAGTCACTTGAAGGCCAAAACAGTTTGGACTAGAAGCCAGTTGCCTGTTTTGACCACAGATGTTACATAACTGCAAAATTTTACAAGGGGATAGGCTGGTTTCCATGCTTGCAGCAAATTTTAAGCTGAGAGTGGGTACCTTTACAAAAGATCTGATCTGTCCTGCTGAGAGACTGGGTTTGACTCCTGCACTCCTTGTGTGTGTTCCAGGCTGTGTGGTGTGGGACATCAGGCTAATGGCGTTGGCCTTTTCCAGCCATTCATCTATGCCTTCAAAATCAGGTTCAGACTCCACCCTGTGTACTTTGGTACAAGATTCCTCTAAAGATTAGCTTGGGAGAGCTCCTGCCAAACCGGGTCCCTCCAGCTGAGCCGTATCTGCGAGCCCAGAGGAGCAGGAAGAGCCAGGGCGAGTTCCTTCAAATATTTTACAGATTAAGACCAGGGTCTGGGATCTGTGGGAAGTCAGTGGAGTTCACAGACCCCAGCGGGTTGTGGTCCTTGCTGCAGTGCTAGTGGTCTGCGCCAATAATTTCTGTCTTCCTCGTCTGTCTAGCTGGGTCATTTGCTATCATGTTCAAATGCAGTGACACTTGACAGTGTGGACAAGCCCTCTAACATTGAGTGCAGCTGGAGGCATCTTTAGCCTTGAAAATGCCTCTTTCTTGGCAGTGCTTTGTGTTTATTATAATCCTGTCTGTAATGTGCAAAAGTACATTTCTGTTTTAACTTCCTCCTTTATGTACTAAAGAGTGTGGTTTTAATTAAGGATTTCAGATTGAAACATTTCCGGTTTTATGTGTTGTTTTTTTGGTTAGGTTTCTTTCTTTCTTTTTTTTTAGGACAGTTTTCAGTTAAAATATTTTGAGTTTTGAGAAATACCAGATGCCCAGCTCATAGAGTGTGCAAGGAGCACTAGTTACTCCCTCTTCCTCCCAGGGAAATCAGCCGCTCCGCTGGGTGGGAACAGCCATGGACAGCTGAGGGCGAGGAGGGGGTCAGCAGGCAGGGGAGGATGGGCCGGGACTGGGATTGGTGGTTTTCAGCAGCGCACCATGACTGCAGCTCCCTGCACGATAGGAAACATCAACTCGGACCTGTAAAATGAAGCACCTGATTTTTGTGCGTTCTGGGTTTACCCTCCAAAGAGCTAGGGATTGCAAGAGGAGATGGGCAGATCCTTGTGTAGCAGCAGAGCATCTCCACTGCAGCTTCTGCTGGTGAGGGATCAGGTGTGCCCCAGCATCCCTGGCCACTGGCTGCAGCCCCTGCCCATGGGGAAGACAGGCCAACCCAAACAACTTGTAAAATAAAACAGTTGTTTTGCTGCACATCAACTGTTGTTTAAAGGAGAAAATAAAAACAAGCCAGATTTTAGTTCTCCTGGTAGCAGAAGAGCTTAAACATGTCATATAAAGGGACCCCATATTTTTTAAAACAGCAGACAATGAAAATGGTGTTAAACCCAGTTTCTCGAGCCAGTCCCATGATTTTTGGGAGTTTGACTCATGATTTTTGAATGTTGGGATTTGGCAATGCTGAAGTCCTCAGTTTGATTTTGTTCCCAGTGGGGTATTTCACTTTCTAGCATGACTGATCAGTGTCTCTCTCCTCCAGAGCAGTGAGAGACTTGGGGGGTGGGAGGCGGAGAGATCTGGTACAAGGTGCTACACCTTCTGCAGCTCTGAAGATGCTGTCAAGTGGGTCTGGCTCACATCCCTGCATGAGGCTCTTCTAAATCAAGTCATGTCTGCCACATGAGAGCAGTGCAGGCAGCAGAAATGGAGTATGGGAGCTGCCAGCCAGGCGGAAGGGCATCGGTGAGCTACATGCACAGCTTACCTGGGTTAAGCACTTTGAGATGAAATGAGCATGTTAAAGACCTGCTTCATACCTGTACATCTTTCATTCCAGTTTAGCCATGCAGCATGCATGGAGCATTGTTCAGCCCATGCTGCCCGGCTCACTTTTTGCAGGAAAACATCCATCCTCTTGATGCAGCGTTAGCACTTCAGGTGCTGTTGAGAGAAAGTATTTATAAAGAAAACCTCTGCCTTGCAACTGTGGCACTTTGCAAGAATGATGTAGTGGATGCAGCTTGCTTGAGCAGCAAGTGATGCACAGGGGAGTGGGTCCCCATGACAGCTGCTGTCATCTGCCCCACAGGCACTGCCCCCCACCTGAAGATGAGCGTGGGAACAGGCATGGTACCTGCCCTTGTGTCTGTTACAGTGTATGGCTGTACAGCAAGCTACAGCGTTATCTTGGACACACCTCTGTGGATTTGGGCTTTGTGGGGTTTCCCCATACCTCGTAGGTGAGACTGGGTCGCAGGAGAGGATGACACTCCATGTGGCTTCCTTGGCTGGGTTGCAGCACTGTCCAGGATCCCAGTCACCTCTCCTCCCTGGCAGTGCAGAAACAGTTCATGTTTATTCCTCAAGCTTGCTTTAAACCATATAAACCACCATTACCCCCAGCTGTCGGTAATGCTCTGTAGCTGCCCAAGATAACCCTGCCTCAATGTCCCCCATCCCAATGTGATCCACAGCTCCATCCTCCATGTGAGGTGGCCAGGGAGGGCATTCAGTCCTCCCATCAGGCATCCCCATCCAGCTCTTGATGCCTGCCTGTTTGGGAGCTCACAGACTGTTGAATGCTCAAAGAGCTGACCACTTCTTGCCTATTTGGGAATGCTTTTTAAATTGTTCTAACAACTGCTGTTTGTTGATAAATTGGGGTGATTGTAGAGAAGTGCTTTAGCTAAACTTTGTAAAAGAAGGAATGAGCTGCAGTGCAGCACTGCCAGCTGTCATTGGATTTAGAAACACACATCATAGATTTTGTTGCTTTTCAGACAGCTGTGCTTATAGCTGCTCTTATAGACATATAAAACAGTCATTCTGTCAGCAAACAGTCTGGCAGGGGAGCCAGGTTGTATCTGCAGCCCTGTTCCCGAGCCTGGAGGGTTCACTCCCTCCATGTGCATGGGTGAAGCCTCGAGGAAGGCAGCTTTGTGGCAGGGGCTGTAACCTGTCCCCAACATCATAGCTTTGCACAAGGTGAAAAGTAAAATGCTGGGCTGTGCCCGCTGCCTGTGCAGGACATGGTGCTGACAGGCCTTGTCTTCAGCACCCCTGGTCATTAGGAATTGGTAGTTGCTGCCCTGAGAGGGTGTCTGAGGGATTTTACCCCAAGTCTGCAGTTGCTGCTCAATTAGTCTGGCTAGCTGGAGGTTAGACTGACAAACCACAGCTTGCTATAGCAGTACTCACAGCCATCAGGCCCTGTCCTCTGTGGTCTATCCTATTAGGACTTTAGAGCTAAAGCTGAGAGTCCCAGGGACCAGAATTGGATTTTAAAGAATTTCCTTAAGGGAAGAGAGATAGTGCTGATTTATCAGATTTGAAGCTTTTCCCAGGATCAATATCACTTTCAATAAAACCTCATCAAGAAAGGGTTTCCTATGTAACAGACCAACTTTAAATGCCAACTCCAAGTAGTATTTGAATATTTTATACATGTTTTATTTTCATTCCTTCATACAAAGTGGAACGATTTCAAGTCAGCTAGCCTAGCTGTGTCAGGAGACTACTGCACGAATGAGCAGGAGTGAGTTATGGCTGCCTGTGTTGTTTCACACCAGTTGCTTGTGCATGTGGTGTCAGTGAGCAGTACCTGCAGTGCGGGATATTGCTGGCCCTCGGTGGGATGAGCTGCTTCCCACAGATGCCCTGAGGATGCCCGGTGGTGCAGGCACTGTGGAGCAGCAAGGATGCTGATGAGCTGTACCAGTGTTTTCTCTGGAGCAGTTTCCATGGCTCAAGCCCAGTGGTCTAGGGTGGCCAACAAGGTATGCAAGAGCAGGTGGCCCTCACAGTCTGATTTTCTCTTGCTCTGTTCTTCTCTCTGCTCAGACCTGTAGCCCTCTCCCCTCCCACCTCCATTTCCCTCTGAAACTTTAGAAGATACTGGATTCATCCTGATCCAAAAGGGAAAATGTCTTAAGTTATGCAGCAGAAGAAAACAGCTTTCTTAGCTGTAATGTGATCTTGGCTCCTTCCCAGACACCAGGCTGGAACAGAGGGTTTTGAAATTGCCCCTCTGGCCATTATCTGAGCTTTACAGTATTTGGAGATTGAACCCAGATCCCACATCTCTTCTGAAGCTCTATGTCAATTTACACTTGTTCCTAGAAACCATTACTGTCCTGTGAGCTCTTTACCACACGAGGATTGAAACCAGAGCTGTTATCCTCATTTGAGTTCTTTTTTTTTTTCGCATGAAGGCAGAGCTCAGGGCTCATTCCTTTTTCTCACCATCTGAGGATTAAGCCCAATCCTGACTGTTATCTGACCTCGATACCGTTTACACACTGAACCCAATGCCTACAGCTTTTATCTGAGACCTTACAGCATTTGGAAGCAGGCCATGCCCCTTGTCTGGTATCAAAAACATTATATTAATTTGGGATTCATTCCACAAAATGAGGCTGTCAGCCAGACTCCTTAGCAATTGGATATTGAACCCAGACCTCATGGTTGACTTCCAAGTTATATGCCAGCTGGGAACTCGGCCCACAATCCATGGCTGCTGGCCAAACTCCTTATTGGCAAGAGATTGACACCAAGCCCCCAGACTGCTATTTCTGTATGGTGGTGTTAAGGACTAAACCTAGCTCACGTGGTCAGCATAATCACCTCTGCACTGGCAGTGAAATGAAAAATCTAGTTAAAGACTTGAATGAATATTGAGGGTCGATGTTTAGCTGCTTAAAGACCAGGGATGATGACAACAATTCCCTCGGAACAAGGCCCCCTCGATACTCTGGGGGGAATAGTGCCAGATTCCCCATCTGTCTTCCAGCTGGGTATAAAATCCAGGTTCTCATTAACACACAGTGCACAGCATTTCTTTACTGGCTGGCAGTATTAAAGCCAGTTCCTCCAGCTCTCAGGTATTCTTCAGATGGGATTAAACTAGATCCCTTTCCTATAGCACTGTTAGGCTCTGCCAAAGCACTTCTTGTCACTCAGAGCAGACCTCCAATGATGCACCTTGCACAACACACCTCAAGCCTTTGCTCCCCCATAGAGCAGTGAGGAAACCTGGGAGGTAAACGAGAGCAAGGGACAGTTCTGCACACTTCCATCCTCTTCAGGAGAAATTGGGAGCCTGACTGGATAGAGGGAGCATTTTGGGTGAAACCTGTGTCTGAGGCAAGCAAACTTTTTCCTCCTGCTAGCAATTTTGCCTGGGAATTCTTCAGCATCTTCACACAGTGTGGTTTTACTGCATAGCAAAGTGCTTCAGAAGACTGAGTAAAAACCAAACAGTTTCTCAGGTGGAATGGCCATAATTAGAAAGCAATTTCCAGCAATGGTGTGGGTTTCTTGGTAGGCTCAAAATCTTGAAATTTCTCATTAAGCAGCAACTTTGAAGAAATGGCTTAGCATGCAGATAGAATAGGAAAAGCTTTCCTTGATCCAGTGGATCAAGCTGGATGTTATAGTGTATATGGAATATGTGGGATATTACTTTTCCTCTGAACTTGCAGTGATGGTAAAGGCTACTTTGTGGTGCTCTAACTGTCCAAATTGTGAATGGAGAGGTTCTGGTTTCCCTGTCTGAAATCCTACCGTTACTGGGGATGGAATCCACGAGAAGATTTCAAGACAGTTTTATGAACCTGTCCCATGGGTCTGGAGTTACTCTGCCTGTTGCATATCTTCTGATCCATATTTATTTGCAAAGAAAACATTAAGTCCTTGCCACACACATGTGGTTTTATGAGGATTTTCGGCCAAGAGAGCCAGTGCAAATGAGATCCAGCTGCCTGTGATGGCAATTTGTTTGTAAATAAATTTTCCATGTACCCACTTGTTATTCTTGAAGTAGGAATACCTTTCTTTTTCCATTCATAGCTCTCGCCAGCCATCTTACTCATCTCTTGTCTGAACACTCTATACCGCCCTTTCTGCCCCCTCCCTGTAAAACTCTCTTTGGCCTTCTCTTTGCCAGGTCTTTCCCAACCCCTTCCCCTCACTATCTCCTGTGGGGTGCTCGAGGGGCAGGGGATGCTGCTGGCATTGGTTCTGGCACCAAGAGCTGTTTGCAGGGACCCTCGAGGCATTGCTCAGAATTTATGGGGAATGCAATGTCAAGCAATACTCGTGATCAGCTGAAATTGTTATTTCTAGAACTGCATTTCTTTGCTTTATCAACAGAAGGGTTCATCTGTTGTGCAACTGCTTGCTCTCTCAGCTAACCTGCGGATTTGGGGAGAGTGATACGTGCTTCCCGCTCTGTGCTCAGCTCTTGCCCTATCCTCCTCAGTGCTGGCGTACCCTGTACGTGCAAGAGAGGGATGTGGCAAATGGTGGGACAGAGGAAGAACAGGCTCTTCTTTCCTGTCCTCCTGGTTGACTTCCCAGAGTTACGAAAGCCCTCAGCACGCCATGCCATGCCCCGCCACCCTGCAGCCCGCTGGCTGATCTCAGCCTCCGTCTCAGTGTGCACATGAATTTCCACTCTTCGTGCTAAACCCTGCCAAAGCAAAATTCCTGAAGCAGAATAAAAAAATGTGGAAGACTTTCAAACCCAGGAATTATTGAACTGTCCCTCTTACCAAATGGCAGTCGATACTTTGTTCTTTGTAAAGTCTCTAGTATAATGTTTAACTCAGTAACTACAAGTGGAAAGTCTTTCCAATTATTTTAAACTGCCAGAGATGTTTTAATGTGCCTCAGATTTTCTGTTGGCATGCCACAGAGTTAAGTGCCATCCGTCTTTCAGAGAATTTTAAGATTTAGCCTCGTATAAAAGGGAGAAAAATGGAAAAGAATCCCAAAGGATGTATTTGTCCCATGTGTGGCCTCACAGACACCTTCCATGTTTTGAAATTGTTTCTCTCCCTCTGCACAGGGTGAGAGGTCCATCCAAAGAGCCAAAATCTTTAACTCCTGCGCAGTGCTTCAGCCGAGGGCAGGATTTGTGAGCAGATCTTCACTGGCGGCCACCCAGCCGTGCATCATCAGGCAGTATGCACTCTCGAGATGCATTCAAGCCTCTGCAACTGAGGATTGAAAAGGTTGAGAAAGGTTGATTTCTTTTTTGTGCCAGGGCCCTCTGTCTCTGGCTGCTGTTAGTCCCAAACCCACAGAGGCAGGGGCACATCCCTGCTGAATCCTGCCAGCAGGACTGCTGCCGGGTGCAAGGGGATAGAGAACGGAGCTTTGCTGACTTGGTTAGCCTTGCTTCCAACTATGTGAGCATTAGAAAGTGGCAGAAGCTGACTCTCAGCATCCTTGCACTTTTTGTAATTCTCTTTTTTTCTTGTTCTTTGCTTTATTCCTTCTCCCTGAGTTCAGTGGCACTTGAGTACTGAGCATGTGCATCTCT
Source organism: Eurystomus gularis (assembly GCA_013400335.1). Lineage (NCBI taxonomy): Eukaryota > Metazoa > Chordata > Aves > Coraciiformes > Coraciidae > Eurystomus > Eurystomus gularis. Next base: position 128,603 of record VZZY01022011.1, read on the forward strand.
GCACCAGGCAGAGGGGGAGAAGGGGCAGGGAGAACATCTTATAAATCCAGTGCTGCTCTATTAAGATTTGTTCTGGTACGACAATGGCTTTTTCTATTGAAATGCTTTGTGAAAGCCTTGCCTAATGATCTGTTAGCTGGGGAAAGGTTAAATTCCTGCAAGATATTCTGTGTTTGATGAAGAAAAAACAGTGCAATTATACAGAATTCACAGTGGGTTTTAGCCAGCTGTTAATAATACTGTGATTCTTCGTGTTCTCATTACTCAGAAGTAATGTGGCCATCCCTGGTTATAGCAGTAAAATATTTATAGCATTCTCTTTTGGCTGTGTTTGTACTTATGGAGGACTGGACATCGCTCGAAGTCTTCTAAATATGCTTCTTTTTGTGCTTTGGTATTCTCCTCATTGAACTGACGCTGTCCGCAGCAGAGAAGTGCAGTTTAAGGTGGTCATCTCGGGAGGGATCAGACATGCTATTTAATTTCTAGTGGTTAGGCATCTTTTGCAAACTGGACATCAAGCCTCTGCTAGAGTCGCTAGAGAGACTGGTGCTTCCAGGTTCACACTATCCCAAAACAGATGCCAAGGATGAAGGAGATAAGTGGACTTGATACTCTTGATGCCAAGAGTGCCCATATTAACAATCTGATCTGATGCAGACATAGGCTTATTAGTAGTTTTCTGCTCTTTATGGCCTCATTACAGTCTGCAGGTTGATTTGTGTGCTGGAAGACCACTGGAAACGTGCAAGAGCAACCCCCAGGCATCTGTGCGTTTCTCCTAGCTCCTGCTCCTGATCGCTGAGGTTTTCAGCTTGGAAACTTGTGGCAGAACATGAAATACATGTGACATCTTGGTGTCCAGGCACATGGAAAAAAATAAGTGTCATGAGGAAAATATAATTTCACAGTGGCAGGCCCTGCACTGGGATAAACAGACGACTTGTTTCCTCTGGTGGATACATGGAAAATCAATTCCTGGTCCTCTGCAGAGGCTCCTAAATGTGAACCAAATCCCCTCCTGTAGTACTTAAGAGCTAAATTGTTTTGCACTAGTGAAAAAGTTTCATTTCTAGCACAGGTACTGCAGGTAACACCTTTTTGCTATCTATGTTGTCATTTAGGTGTCTGTCTTATACTCTATAGGAGTCTCATTTCAAGTGCAGCTTTTTGCCTGGAGGTCTGAAGTAAATGAGTATTAAGTAACTGTATCTGTCTCTAATTCACTAAACATCCAGAAAAACAGCTAATGTGCCTGAACCAGTGGGATGAATACATTAGATTAATCTAATTCAGCTACTTTTCACTCAAACAACCAGTAGCATTTAGAAAAAGGTTGTGAAAGGGATTAGGAATTTCTTTTCTACATTTTTCCTTTCTTCTCCTTTCCGTGACTTTGCTGCATTCCATTAAATGTTATCTTATTTCCTTGACCCTCCTTAAAACATTACTTTTAAAGTAAATATGTTCTTCTCAAACCTCAGAGCTGGCTCTGTGTTCACTAAGGCTTTCAACAACCAGGAGAGGCAACAGAATAAATGTACAGCAGATGTACAGGCTGTGAGCAACTTGTCCTGACTGGAGTGAGCAGCTCCTGGCTGTCACTGTCTCACCTGCACCTTGGTTGGGTAGTGCAGGTACAGGGAGTCTCAGAGCATCGTACCTGAGCTTAAAGCAATTCCCTGAGCATGCGGTTGCCTCCTTTCCATCCCCTCCATCTCCCTTGGCCATGGTCATGCATGCTATCACCTTAGTGCCATGGCAAGTCTGATGTGTATATCCTCACTTCTTTATGCCCCTCTTGATTGGAAATGTGTAAAGAAATCAAGAGCAGGCTGCCTAGACCCTTCAGTTTAACAGCAAATTACTGGTAGCTGCTCTTGGTGTGTGTATTTCTCACTACAGTTCAGCCTAGATCAGGGTTACCTCACTTGCTGGTGAGAACATCATGTGCGGTAGCGTCAAAAGCCTTAAAAACCATCAAGGTATGGTTTGCTGCCTGCAAGCCCTGCTCTCCTGTCAGTAAGTTGCTTCAGTGTGATTTGTTCTTGACACATTCCTGTGGCTGTTGATCATCTCCTTATATTTTGTAAGTGCTGACAAGCAGCTTGATTATTTGTCCAAGTATTTTTCTGGGACCTGAAGCTGGTCTGCCTACTCTGTAATTCCCCAATGCCTCCTTCCCCTCTTCTGAAAGCAGAGCCCTTGGTCTGCCCTCTCCAGCCCCCTGGATCCTCCCCATCCCTGGTGGCTCCTCACAGTTAAGTGGCTGCATCTCTGAGGCTGCTTCAGGAAGCTTGCCGAGTGTCCTGGGATGCAGTTCAAGAGGTAGGGATGATTGAAAACACCACAGTTATCTAATTACTCTCTAACCAAATCTCCTCTCACTGTTGCGGGAGTTTATATCCTGCTAACACGGGCATTAGACTCATCAGGCATTTGATTGCTTCTGAGTTTTTGGGGAAGATTGAAGAAGAAAAAAAAAAGGCGTTAAGCATTTTGGCTCTCCTGTGTTAACGTCACTCCTCCCTGAACAAAGGATCAGCTCTTTCTTTGGTCTCTCCCACTGCTGCTGGCTGGTGCCCTGCTGCTTATCAAGGTCACAGTAGAGCAGTAGAGATGCCAGATGGAGAGCTCTGAGGCCAGTAGGTAGGACACAAATTCAGCAAAGACCCCAGCACCCAGGAGGGCCATCCTGGCAGCAGGACTTGGCCAGGCTGTCACCAAACAGGAGTCCTTCTCTCTCCTCAGGCTCTGGGGGTGGCACGAAGCTCCTCTCTTTGTGTGCGGAGCAGAGGTTATCTGAGTGTATGGTTCACGCCTTGGAGGCTTTGCCTGATTATTGCTGGGGCTTGGTTACTGCACTGGGGGCTGTGGGAGCAAAGAGCAGGCTGTGGTGGTGTGCAGGAGAGGTGGCTGTGAGCTGGCAGCCCTGCAGTGGTGATTTCCTCCTCTGCTCCCCTGGCACTGCAGAGATCTGCTCTGAAAGAGATGCAGAGTAGAATAAGCACAGGAAAGGCTGAACTTTCCTTGCCAAGAGCAGATGAAAAGAGATGTTACAAAGTCGCTTGTCTCTGGTAACTTGGCCCCTAGCTCTGACACAGTGGTGGAGGGCATCCAAGTTTCATGCTGGAAGGAGATGAGCCCACACCTGGAATCCTACCCCAGTTTCAAAGGTTAAGTGCATTTCTGCAGTTACAGGTGTCAAGGGGATGGCATTTGACCTTGGTTCATCCTATACATAAAGCGAGGTCTGATGGACAGCAGGATCGTTTGAACCTCCCTGGAACTAGCTTTTATTACAAACTGTTTTTGTTTCTTCCCAGCCAGGTCTCTAGACAAACTCTATAACTTTGCTGACTGCTCTGGCCTTCACCTGATCTTTGCACTGAATGCTTTGCGCCGAAATCCCAACAACTCCTGGAACAGCTCCAATGCCCTGAGCCTGCTGAAGTACAGTGCCAGCAAGAAGTACAACATTTCCTGGGAGCTGGGCAATGGTGAGTGTGGGAACAGGAGCACCACAGGAGTGGAGCTCGCTGTAGCAGGAAGGTATTCCATTTTGGAATAGGGCATTTGCAGATCCTAGGATGCTTTGCCAGTGTTGTTTCAGAGGGATTAAAGGCCTCTGCTATAAGGCAGCATAGTCTCTAAGAAGGAACTGGCATGTGTTAGCCCCTTTGCTGGATGTTTCCTTTAGTCGGAAGATGAAATGCCACATGAACATGAAAAGCACATGAAATGCTTCTGCCCTGGCTTCTAGGCACAGCTGGCCCTGGGGTGGCCAGACCAGCAGCTGTATGGACTTGTATGGTGGCTGCAGTGCCAGGGGAAGTGGGGCCCCTACAGGGACAGGAGCATGATGGTGAAGGTATGGGTCCTTCACCCAGCACAGTAAAAGGGATGCGGGAGGAGATGCTGGCACAGGAGAGCAAGCAATGGCCCTCATCCACTCCTCAGAGGCTCCTTCTGCTGCTCTGCAGAGCTGCCTGCTGGCTCTGTGGAGCTCAAGCTGTGCGACAGCGTGAGCTGTGTCTCTCTCTCCGGAAGCACAGATGAAGGAGTGGAGCTGGCAAGCCTTGCTTGTCTGTTTTTATTTTCCCAGAGCCCAATAACTATCGGACCCTGATCGGTCGCTCGGTGAATGGCAGCCAGCTGGGGAAGGACTACATCCAGCTGAGAAGCCTGCTGCAGCTTATCCGTACTTATTCCAGAGCAAACCTCTATGGGCCAAGCATTGGGAGGCCCAGAAAGAACGTTATCACCCTCCTGGAAGGGTAAGTGATGTTGCTTTGATCAAGAAGAGATCAGAAACCCCTCCCGAGACTGATGCCCTTTGCAACAGGTAGACTTGCTCTTTGGCTTCCCAATGTCCAACAGCTGCTAAGACAGTGAGGCTCTGTGTGGCTCAGCGACTGCCGTACCACAGGCTTCAGGACACTGTTATTTGTGCTGCTAAACTTCTGCAGAGGTCCCTGGTGGGATTTTGGGCTGGTCTGATTAACACTCTCCCAAGTCTTCCCAGTGTTTCCCAGTTATAGGCAGACTGAAGTGCCCACCTTGTTGGGATGCAAGGATAATGCAGTGGTGTGGATGCAGGCTTCTGCATGCGTGTGGGCTGCAGGGCCAGGAGGTGGGTCCTGGCACCACTTACCAGTGTAGATGTTGTCTCAGAGTCCTCCTGGATGAATTGTTTTGCTCTTCCCATTTGATGACTTCTTCTCCCTGCGCTTTCTCCATCTGTGCAGAGGAAGAACCTGTAGCAACTTTCTTCACTGGCCAAGCTGTCTTCTTCCTCCTAGGAGAATTGGCATGTCTCTAGTTTGGGGAGGCCAAAGGTGGAGAAGGAATGGTGACAGTGAGGGACGCAGACACCTGGAGGTGACATTGGACAGCTACAGGAACCAGGGAGGTGTGGGAGCCTGCTGGCAGGAGGAATTGGGACTGTGAGGCTTGAAGACTGTGCAGCAGAGGGGAAATTCCCTGCAGGACTGTAAACAGAAACTCCAGTGCAGAGGACTGGGCAGGGGGAGGTGTGGAAGGGACTCTGCAGGGAGCAAAGCTGGGTCTAGCATTCATTAACATCTGCATGAATGATCTGGCAGAAACAATAAACAGCACACTGATGCAGTCCCTGGCGAGGCGGGGAAGGAGCCAGGGCCAGATTCTCAGCTCTGCTGCAGCAGCACAAAGAGACCATAAAGCTGGTTGAACCAGCTGCGACGCCAGCATCCCTCCCACTGATGAAAGTGGGGGAGCAGCCCCTGCGCCCACACCATGGCTGCCACCGATGCCGCATGAGTGCATCGCTTGCCGGAGCCCCTGCACTTGGTACAGCGCAGTGAAATCAGTGCAGGGGGAGTTACAAAATGTTGTAGTAGCCTTGATCAGCAGGAAATCTATTAGCACCGGGAGGAGTGGACTGAGTAAGGAAAACAACAGGGAGGAGAGCCAAGAAGCTCTTAGAGAAAGGGAAGTCCTACTGCTGCGTTTGCCCTTTGTGCGCCGCAGTCGAGTCCCAGGGAAGAGAGGTCGGAAGAGCCAAATCACACGGCCAGGGTGGTCTGGCTGCTCTGCGTTGTTGGAGCTGCGCTTTGACTGATGGCAACCCTGAGAGCAAGGCTGTAGCACACAATCTGATGGAGAGGATGGCAGAAACCATCTTGAATGAAAGGGAAGGTAGGTAAGAGGTAAGGTTTGAACAGCCCCGGTGATGGGATGGTGGAGGCTCTGCCGTAATGAGCATTCCTGCTCTCCAAGCTATATACTGTTTCTCTGCTGCCATCCCTGTGTGCCAAGGTGAGGCTGGTCAAGATGATTTCTCTCTCCCATGGAGAAACCTTGTGCCCTGCTCTTCAAACCCTGGTGTGTGCAGCTCACGGAGAATAGAAAGTGCCTGCATGGCCTTACAGCCCATGGGGTCCTGTGAGAAAAGAGCTGCTTGTCTGTCCTCATAAAGACTCCATTATTACCAGGCAGGGCCTAAAGAGGAGGGAACAAGTCACATTACACAAAGATTACACAAAGACTGCACAAAGGCTAAACACTAATTTGCAGTACTTGGAAATGGAGTTGCAAAAGGACAAACAAATAAACCCCAGTGCCTAAGCTGCTTGACAGTGTGAGCTTTATTCCTGGCAGCTCCCTGAGGTCTCTTCAGTGCTCTTGGTTAGTGCTACTGAGAGCCTGCTTTCTGCAGAAGCATTGCAGACCTGGTCAATGGGATGTGGCACAGCATGTGCCTGGGGCTGTCACAGCCAGGCCATGCCTCTCAGGATCCTGAATGAGCCTCACATGGTCAGCAAGCAGGAGAGAGGAGAAGGAATTTAGGAAGGTGCTCTCAATGGCAAGCCTGCTGTCCTGCCTTGCTAGACCACCATGAGTGGTCTGTGTGGTGCTCACAGTAGTGTGAATAAAGATAAACAGAATGAATAAAGTGTGTGCAGTTAATAGTCCTGATGATGAGAAATTTGCAAAGTTTTTCTCTTATTTTAAAAAACGTGATGAACAGCCGAAGTCAGACAGGTAGGAAGAGATATGCCAAGTGGAAGATTATGACTCAAAGTGTTAAGTAAGGCTGGAGGGGAGAGATGAGACACCCCAGAGCAGAAGATGGGATGGGTGGAATAGTCTGTCAGACAAGTGGTGCACTGTTACACAAAGTGAGGAAGTGAGTTTTGGTGGGGCAAATAGTGGTAATGAGCTGAAGTGTGAGAGGAAACTCAGAGAGGCGCAGGGAGCGATCTTTGACAGTAGAGCTGCCATTAGATGTTCTCTAGAGAAAGCCTCTAGAGTTACCTGAGGTCCTGAAACACTCAGAGAAAAGTCTCATTGTGAAGTATTACCTACAATTGCATTTTCCTGGTGCATGCTCTGTGTTTGAAACATTGTAGTCTATTGTTTAACTGTTATCTCAAGCAACCAAGCTAAACTTAACTCTTTTTGTTTAAACCTTGTCCTGCAATAATGGCATAAATGGGGCATTACTCTCTGCTGTGCATCAGGCAATGTCTGTCTCAGTGGTGGGAAAAGGACACCTCCAGGGCCATCATTCTGACCCAGTCCTAGGGCTTATCCTGCAAGACAGGGTGGGACTGAAACCCTCCTGGGATTCCACCTTTCTCTGGGGTCTGCTATACAGGCTAGATGGTGAGAGCAGATCAGGCACCTGAAAGTTTGCAGCATGTAGGGGTGTATGCAGGCTGTCCCGCTGCAAGGGCTGTCCTTAGGCAGGTGACACGGAGCTGTGCTAGGTGAAACCTATGCACTTTCTGATGATGGCGGTAGGATATGGTGAGGGGAGAAGAGCCCTGCCTGAAACGCAGCAGCACAGGCTTTGCATACACTGCACTGCTGAGTTATTGTTCTTACACTGCCCTGCATGGTGCAATGGCTCAGAGCAGCCACAGAGCATGTTGTGTCAGTGTCACTCTGTGTTGGTAAGTCCTGGAGACTGGACCAGGACTGCTACTGCTGATGTAAGGAGAGGTTCTGCAGTGATGGAGCATTGCTCCAATGTATGGGGCCTGCTGTGCAGGCGGCTAGAAATGGTGTCTTGTGAATGCACAGGTGCAAGAGGGAATTTCTCCAGACACAACCAACAGTTGAGTTTGATGAGGTGTTAATTAGACCATTCATGCAGCCTGAGCTGTTGGAGACCAGACCACAGTTAGCTACCTACTGCGTCTGTGGGTACAGGAATCCCAGAACTGCTCAGAATTTACTTGGGAAAAAAAATGTGAGATTCTAAGGAATTAACATAGATTTTAACAACAGATCAGGAATCAGACACAAAGGTTAATGCAAGACTGACTCACACATTCAGTGCTGGAAGAAACACGAGGGAAAGCTATTAGGAAGAAGAGATGCTAACACATGTTAGAGCTCAGAACATTTGGTACAAAACTTAGGCCGGCACATCTGGGCAGATTTGGCTAGGGGCTCTCATGACCTGTTTTTCCTTGGCTGGTGTAACCTAGTTTTTGCTACAGGACACTCACGAGTGTTGGGATGTTACCTCCACCACAGCAGGAGCTGCAGTGCCAGGAGGATAAGAGCTGGCAGGCACTTAAGTCCATGTTAGGCTGGCTGTTGTTGATGCTCTTTGGCCACTTTGGGTCCTGACCCTGCTGAAGTCACCAGAGAAGTGAAAATTTTTCTTGTCTGGAGCTACAGCCTTTCCCTGCCTTCTCATCCCCCAACTCTCTGCTGCCTCCTTGGCTTTCTGTCTGCCCTCTTCCCAGCCTTCTTGGCCCTTTCTTGCTCATGCTGTCACCATTTCACATCCACCTTCTGGTCACAGAGACACAGCACCTCCAGCCAGGTGGCAGCAGTGGGAGAGGAGGGTCCTACATGTCAGTCCTCACCTCACAAAGCACAAGAGTTTCTCATCCTTCTTGATTTTACTGCTTCCTACTCCTGGTTTGTAGTACCTATGGAGAGTTAGGCACCTGTCTGGGTCACTTTGGCTCCTTTTGGTGATGGTGTCATTCCACAGTTCTCTGAAAGGAGCCCATAAAGGTGAGGAAGCATGTTTGTCAGTGGTGATAAAGCCCTTCCTCTCTGCCAGCTGTGGACATGGCAAGATTGGGACAGAGCATGGACATGATAATCAGTCGACAGCCTGGGTAGGTTTCAGGTTAAAACTGATCCCAGTCCTCATCCCTGCTCCCTGCATCCACAAATCAACCCTAAGCACAGGTTCCTGTGTTGGTGCTTATGTGGTAGAGAGACGTGTTAGCTTATAGCTCATGAACTGGCACAGGCTTGACACTTGGGGTCCAACACAACCAGAGGCCAAAGAAAAATCAAGGTGCTAAAAATGGGAGAGTCTTTGGTAGTATTTTTGTGATGACTGCCCATGCCTTGTGTCCATGCTGTCATGGGGGCAAAGAGGGCTGTGACTGTCTGAGCAGGTCAGCACACATGAGTTCATCCAGGCATTGCTTTTTATCCATGACTTGTTCTGGTGTAGCAGCCAAAGGCAGTGTATAGACAGAGCTCATTGTTTGAATTCAAGTAGGGAAGAGAAACAAAGAGAGCCTGGAGTAGGCAGTATCTGGCAAGGGAAGGACTCTGGGTGGGTTTCAGGAAGAAATGTAATTAAATGTCTTGCCCTCTTGCTGACAAGGACTTCTGCCCTGTTCAACACATAGGATTTGTAAGCACTGCATTTTTTAGAAGCCGTTTTGGCTGTTTGACTTTCTTTAAGAAGTACATCCTTGCTGTATTGGTCTAAGGCTCCTTAGTGATGCTGCAGAGATGAGTGTGTCTCAGACAGCAGACAGAAGCTTCAGTCTTATGCAACTTACCTCAAGGCTGGTGTCATAGAATGTACTGGGATACTGAATAGGCCCAGAGCAAGAATTCTGTGAAAAAAATCAGCTACAAGACAAGCAACATTAAACTAAGGATACAAAGGGAGGAGGAGGGGGAGGTCACTGCAGCATGAACTCAGTCTCTGTAGCATTGAAATTATGAGTGAATCTACTCATAAGTAAATTGAAATTAGGTATGAAGGATGTGATGAGGCATTTTGCAGTTTGTTATTTAGCAGGGCCAAGAATCTGGGATATAAGCAAGAGATTTAGCTATTGCTTTTTTAGAAGGAAAGGGTTAAGATAGTTGTTGTTGCTGAAACTTGATTTGGATGGCTGCAATGCCAGAATCACAGTCACCTGTATAGGAAGAACAAAGCGGGTAGGAAAAGACATAGATGAGATTACACCACTGTATAAGTACACAGCCTACCTTCATCCTGATCGTTATCTACAATCTCAGTCAGTTAATCTCAGAAAAGATGTAATAGAACCAGGAGGATTAGAGGGAGAGGAAACGAGGATGTGGGGGGGTATGTGATGTCTTCATGTGAGAAGAAATTAAATAGGCTATGACTCTTCAGCACAGAAGGCAGGTGGCTCAGTGAATGGTATCAAGGCCTGTGAATGGGGTGTTTTTTCCACAGAGCAGAAAGGGGTTTAGAAGGAAGCTCTGGAAAGGAGGAGGAAGCTTTTTCACATGGTATGCAATGTACAAGTCATTGTCACAGGGTATTGCGAAGGCCAGAGGTGTGTGTTCAGAAGGGACTGGACAAATCAATGGTGGGGAAAAAACATCAGTGGTAATGCAACATCATGGTCCAAAGGCAACCTCCAGAGTCGCTGGATTGCAGATTATCAGGGCTGGGTAGAGCAGTCTGGGACATAAAGCTCTCTTTGCTGGAAGGCTTGTGCAGCCCCTTAGGTCAGGTTGGTTGAAGAATGGTAATGCTGAGCAAAGAGAGAATGCAATATAGCATCAGATTTATATGTCATCTTCACCAGGCTCTGCTCCCTGGAGTGAAAACCCTGTCTGAAATCTTGTACTGCAGGTTAAAATCTTTACAGCAGGTGGCATGAATTTAGTACCTGTCTGTGCTGCTATAGGTAATTGGTTGTGCTACTGGAACTTGAAGAAGTAAGTGAAGCCTGTGCCTTAATCCTCTTCACTAACCCATCCAGACACAAGGCAAAGCTATTTCTACCCATTGCTGTTGGCTCAAAGGGATCCACCAAAGGGATTCCTGCCCCCCAGCTCTAGGGATCCACCACAGCACCACAGGCAGACCAGTGTTGCTTCTACATTTGGGGCCTGGATCTGTGTGTGAGTTTACTTTGCTAGTACTCCAGGGAGTAGCAGATAAAATAACCCATGTTTGTGAAGTCCAGCACCCAGGAGTGAGACAATGATGCTAAAACACCTGGGAGCTTGTGTGATGGTAACTTGTTTCCTTGTGCAGCTGCATTTTTTGTTACAGGATCACCTTTTTTTATTATTTAAAGGATGGCAATCTGCAATTTACTTGCATGGGAAAGAGATTTCCAAATGCAGATGGCTCTTTAATGTATCAGGAATAAGCCTAGGAAGTTCCAGTGGCTGGAAGCTGAAGCCAGACACATTCAGATGAGAAATAACATAGTTGGAGGCTAATTAACTGTGGGAGCAATTTGCTTAAGGTTGCAGTAGGTTCTCTGTGACTGGCAAGTATTGAATCAGGGCAGGAGATCTCTTTCAAAGACATGCCCACACTCAAATGAAAGTTGCAGTTCTGGGAGATGTGGCTATGGGAGAGGCTCTGGGGGAGGTCAGATTTGAGCTACGGTTTCACAATATAGAGTTTTGGTGTCAGTACCATCTCGTAGTGTTGGAACTCTCCTGCCTCACTCTCCCACAGCTCATTCCTGACCTATGATGTGCTGTCCCACCTTGTGCCGGAATTAGCATTTCTGGGACAGAGCTGCGAACCTTTTGGGTCACTGAGCAATGTTAAATTACATTTTTCTCAGTGCTTATTTAAAAACAAGCTTGAGCTTCATTTCTAGCTCAACATAGGGCCCCACAAGTAGTAATGTTGGCATGGGATGCTGGCATGCGGGCAGCTGCAAGAGCAAGGAGATGGACATATCTGAGATCGCTGGCTTAGTCTCATCCTCAGTATCACAAACTCCCTGCCTGAGGTTCCTGCTCCTCCACATGCCTCTGATGTGTTCTGCTTTCCCACCTAGAGATGCTGCCCCAGCAGATTTTGAGTACTTTTACATTTGCACATGGAAGTCCAGCCAGGGATACCTGGGGCTGCCACCCATCTGGATTACAGGGCATTGCTGCAGTAGTTGCCCACATTGCCCGCACAGCATGGGCTGAGATTGTCCTACTGCTCCTGGGGGGAATTTACTGCACATGTGCTGTGCGATCGATTAGTGCTCACAGAGAAAGCCCAATGTGTAGGAAAATGGCAGATTTACTGCGCCAGGCCAGCCCATCTGTGCAGCACATGTGCAGGGATCTGAGCCCTCCCGGAAGCATCTGGTTTGCTCTGCCTGTGCCATGCTGCACACATGGACATCGCACAGTCCAGGAAATCCCAGATGAAAATGTGCCAGCACTGGTCATTTGGACCATATGGGTCTTCACTGGCCTCAAAATCTGTGGTTTGAACAGCACAGGTGCTACAGGAATAAAGGGCTTAGTAACATCTGCATTTCTAAGATGAGGATATTTGGATACCTGTGCATCTCTGCATCTCCACATCTCCACCTACCTGAGCTGTCACCTCTTGCTCATGCAGTACCACTTGTTGGCTGTTGAGCTGCTCTAGGTTCCCTTTGGAGGGTAGAGACCATTGCCCAAGCTATATGGGGTGCTCCAGGCACAGCACCACCATTAAGGAAGGACTTGAAGTTTTACCAGGAACTTTTGAACTTCATTCTGCAAAAATCTCAACAAAAGGAAAAAGAAAGAAAGAAAAATTTAAAGAAAAAAACAGACATGGAAAGCAAAATTTTAGCTAGATATGCATCTTTTATGGTTAAATTTGAAAATGACCAGAACTAATCAATTTATTTTGCTTTTATGGAGACAGAAGAGGAATGCTAAGCAAGCCAGGACCTTTTCTGTCCTGCTGCTTTTGGTCTGCACTGCACTGCAATGACTGAGCAGTGCCTGTGTCCTAGAACAGAGTTTTCTCAGGAGAAATTCTGGGGATGCTGGAGGTTTTAAAAAGGGTTTGCTTTCAGGGCTGTAGGCACTGTGGAAGTGGTGAGGAAAACCAGAGAGCTTCTTCCTCCAAGCTTAGTCTGTTCATGGTTTTGGACTGTGAGTGGAGCGTGCCAAGCTGAGCCCAAAGAGGTGATTTTGTAAAGTCTGGGATGATTTATTTCACATTCAGAACATAAAGCATTTGAGGTTAGAAAGCAAGCTGGGCTAATCTTCAAACACAATTGCAATATATGGATCTTCAAACTCAATATAGATTTGTTCATAATTTTAGTTTAGAGTTCGTTAGTTCACTCTGGTACACTTTACACGTTACATTTTAGGCAGCAGTCCTTGTACTGAGCATTTAAAACCTGGGAGTTGGGTTTTTTTGATCCTTTTGGCATATTTCTGCACACTTAGTTTTGTAGAACACCAGCATCTCCATAGAAATATTGGCAAAATTCTGTTTTTGCCTGATGACCGGTGTGAGTTGCAGGGAGCTTGCACTTCTCCCGCTGGCTGCACTGGCTCTGGTCCAGCTGGGCTCCTGCCCCGGCTCATCTGGGGAGGAACCATCCCCAAACTACCACCTTGGCTCTGGTCTCCCAGGCCTGACCCTCAAGTATGATGTAAAAGCATTTCTGAAAGGTGAGCCTGGGAACTGAAGCTCGCAGTGCTGCTCGGCAGCAGAATCAGGGATGCATCAGCGCAACGGGGTTTTACAGCCTGTTATTGTTTTTCCATTTCTAATTGTATCTCTTCCCTGTCTGCAGGGATTTATTACTGCTGCCTTTGCCAGTGTCCTCTTATGCTTCACAGGGTCCAGCTGCCCTTTTGTCCAAGTCTATAATTGACCATCGTCATCAATTTAAAGTCAGAATGATTGTTTCCAAGCTATATTTAGCCGGAAGCTTGCTGCTCTTGTTTCAGACCTGATTAGAGGCTCATGTGCCGGAAAACTTGCTGCTCATCCCTGCCATGACTAGTCTGATAAAAGGTCTCATCTCTCTCCACAAACCTTCCCTTTCCTTCCCCACCCTTGGTCACAGGGCTGTCCTGGGGGAGTCGGGGTTGCAGGACCCAGTGCCACTCATCTCTATGTCCTGGTGGAGTCAGGACAGCTGTGTGATTCCTGTTGTGTTCCCAGGACCCCTATGCATCAAAAAGCAGCCCAAGACAATACAGCATTGATTCCTTTCTCATCATGTTCACTTGCTCAAGCCAATCTCTCCTGTCAAGTGCATACATTATCACTTCTAAAATGCATCAGCTACACAGCACACGTTACACTACTGAACAGAAAAGTGTGCCTGTCCACTTGAGGTGTGCCTTTCTGTGTTTTCATATCTGTGCCCCTAAGCATAAGAATATAGTAACTGCTTGGGCTTCCTTGAGGGAGCCGGAGTTTTCCAAGGTGCAGTTTGAATTGCTGGACTAAGGAGCCAAGGAGGGCCTGTCTTGAATGGCAGCAAGCCTGTGCTAGAGGCTGTTCCTGCAGTGGTTGCGTACAGTCCCCAGGATGAGGAATTGCTTTGATTTTGGCATTGCCAGCATAAGCAGATACACCTGGGTAGCCTCAGTTCTGACTCAAATAGGAGCTGTCTGGAAGAGGTGTCTTGTCTTTAAGATAGTTGGGTCACAAGCTACCAGAAGACTAATACATATATATAACTCACTTTTACCTTGTGCATAGAAATGCTGTGGCTAGTCATAGGAGTGGGACAAACCAAACATGCACCCAGGTCAGGATCCTATCAGTTTGCTAACAGCCAATGCCAAAAGAAAGAGCATCAGGAAAAGGGAAGTGTGTATTAGTATTCTTCCAGCCTGTCCTCCCATCTTCCAATGTTCAAGGGCTTCCTGAGCTGGAGGTGGCATCTTTGCATCTAATACCTTTGCTGGGTTTTATTTGCATTTTCTTCCATTTTTCCAGTCCTTGCTTGAATCTGGGCAAGGAATTCCTCAGCTTAAATATGTGTTGGGTGAAGAAGTGTCTCATTTTAAGATAGACATTTAAAACTTTTTCTTTAATCACTGTTGAGAGTTGTAGCAGTCATGGAACTAAGTACACAATCCAAGATCTTGTTCCGAAATGCTGTTGTGGTTCAAAAGCTCTCCCTACCTGCCCCAAAATGATGCTCAGAGCTCTTCTACCACTTGGGTCTCGCTCTGTTATACTCGGCTGTGCTTGCTACAAGCATTTGTATTAAGTGTAATTTATTTCTTCTATTTAAGCATGTGAAGTTTCTTCTATTTAAGCATGTGAAGGTTTCATTAGAAAGGGTCTATGAGCATGCTAACCTTTGGTATGTAGGATAAGCATTGGTTGTTTTAGGACTTACCCTGTGACAACATTGGGCTTATATGGTTTCTTCTTCTGTTTCCTATAGGTTCATGAAAGTGGCTGGCAGCACGGTGGATGCTGTTACCTGGCAACAGTAGGTATTCACCATTCCTTCTACTTTCCAACACTAATTGCAGTGATCAGATGGTGCTAGAGCAGAGCTAATGTGCTGTCTGGGTGTGAAAGGGGACAGACGTGTGACAACCATCTCCTCTGTGCTCCTGCTGCATTAAAATAGGTGAAAGAGGCTCTTCCCCTCCTTCTGGAGCCTCTTGAACAAATACAGGAGAGGATGTATTAACCTTTACCACCACAGCTGAGGCAGAGGCTAAAAATACCACTGCCTGCATGCCTGGCCCGCCTGATAGCTGGAAAAGAAGCCCTGTGCTGGACCACGAGTCCTTGGACAGGCAGCTCTGGTGGTAGCTGGGATGGGGATGACAGCAAAGCAAAAGCCACGTGACAGATGTATGGGACTATCTGAAAGCCCTGTTCCTTTCACCCCAATCACTGTCTCTCTGTGACCACTGACCTGAAGCTAAACTGGTTTGGCCCAGAGGAGGGAGAGGCAGCTTAGTCCGATGGTAAATGCATAATGCCCCAGTCCTCCCACCCCATAAGGGACTCTGTAGACACACTACTGTCCTACATGCAGGTGGAGCTCCAGGAGCAGATGTTGATGGAAAGGGGGTGAACATCCGAGATCCAGGCTGAGATGGGGCTGCCAGAGAGATTCTGAGACCTGATTTTCCTCCTGGTTCCTACACGTGTTGCATAAACATCTTTTTCCTCCTCTTGTTTCCGACTGCCCCAGTTTGCACAGTGTGCCAGAGGTAGGCTCCCCAGCAGGCTGGGGCTCTCATGCAGTGGGAGTGCAAAAGCCAGTGCAAAGGTGAGGCAGTGTGCAAGCCCAGCCAAAATTGACAGAAAAAAGGTTTGTGGGCAGGCAAGACTCTCTCCTGCCACAAAGGACACATTTCAGAGACAAGCATTCATTGAAGCAAAAACCATGGTGAGATGCCCCTGTTCCCAGAAAAAGTGGATTTGCTTTCATGCTGGGTTAAACTTCCCACGTGGGGCACTGGTCTTGAGCTTGGGAGCCAGTGTCTCCAGGGCCAAGATGGGCTTGTGTGTGCTGCCCACAGGGCTTGTTTCCCAAGCTGGGCCTTCAACAGTGACCCTTTGTGGGGTGCTCAGCTGGCTTTGCTGAAGTGTAGCAGCGTGGTTTTTATAGCTCATCTGGAGACCTGCTTTTAAAAAGATCTAGGTAGGGTTTAAGACATGAGGTTTTCTTGCGGGTGCACCCACAGTCTCTGTGTCACCATGTTAACCTTGGAGCCTCCTGTAGAAGCAACTGGTGGTTTCTCAGAGTGTTTTATAGCACCAGGCATGACCAACATCCAGCAAGTCTCGTTCCTCAGGGAGCTTAGCTTGCCTTGCTGTGCCGCAGTGTTGCTTGCTTGGGTGTTTGGCTCCTGGGGCTTCCCTGCCAGGCAGCAGCAGCTTGCTGCAATGGGGGCAGTGGGGTAGCAGAACATTTGGAGTGGGATTTGTATTACTTACAGGCTCATGCTGTGCAATGATGATCTATGTCTCAGCTGGGAGTTTGATTTTCACGATTACACGATGTGCTGATCACATTTACTTAGTCCAGGAATTTGCTTTCTGCAGTGGGGCTTGATCACTGGGCCAAGCCCTTGGATGAGCTAAGGAACAAACTTCCAGGCTTCAGATGTGGAGCTTCATCCTGGTGTGCAGAGAATCTGCCTACACGGCTGCTTTGAGACCCATCTTAAAGGATCAGTGCAAAGTGCTCAGTGGCTCTGGCGCTGAGTGGCAGCACTGAAGCAGTGACCTGGGAGCGGGAGGGCTGGTGCAGCTCCCCGTGAGGGTCAGCAGAACTGAAAGGCTGCTTGCAGACCCAGTTCCACCTCAGCATAGGAGCTGCTTCTCCCACAGCCTGGGTTTGGAGCTCTGCTGATTGCGCTGTACGCGTTTTTAGTGGTGGACTTGGCAGTGCTGGGTTAACTGTTGAACTCGTTGATCTTCAAGGTCTTTTCCAATCTGAACGGTTCTATGATTCTACAACTGCCAATGGCCACAGCTCTGAGCTGGGCTTCTGTACAGTTTATGAATAAATGTCAAAACAGTGTCTCATCCTTCTGCTCCAAACAGAAAAACAAAACAAAACAAGTGCCTTTGTATCCAAGAAGAAAATTATTAGCAGGAAACTAATCTGCTGTCTAACTTCAAGTATGAATATTTCTGTTCCAAACCCTAGCATTCTCTGGGGATATTGGTTTTAAATTTGTCAAATCTGTTATTCCTTTGAAAATGCTGTGCTCAATCCAGAAAGGGAATTGAGAAGGGAATACATTGCAGGGATCCCTACTCTCTGTGTGAAAACAGAATATATCTGAAATATATCTGACAGAGAAGTGACACCGGGTGGAAACAAGCAGCCTCGCCAGCCTTTCTGGATATTGTTTCACTTACACATGTAACTCAGCATGTGTTCCTCCCTCTTCAGAAGTAATGTGTTGCTGGAGGGGGATTTGTGAATGGCTTTGAAACACTCAGGGAATTTCCACTAAAGGAGGGTGTGGCAGGTAGGATTGACAGTAGCTCTGAGAGTTTTGGCATTTCCCTGATAATTTAGTTTGTTTGGTAATGAGTAAATGCTTGGTTTATTGTGGACCCTCTCAGCCTTTGGTTGCAGGTTTCCACTGCTCAGAAACCTCCCCACAGCCATCTCTTTGCTTGGTGCTGATGTCCTCACACATGGTGAAGATTCATTGCCCACTCAAACCTGCAGCCATGCCCAGTTCCATCCCTGGAAGTTCCCTCAGTCTGTATGGCTGTACAGTTTTCCTTTTGAAGTCTTGTGCACAACTCCAAGTTTGGCATATTTAATGGGCAAATCTTTTGCTGCCTCTGTGGCACAAATCCCTAATACTTATGCATCTTCAAAGCCAGTGGACACCTATTCCTGTGGCTCCTTGGATAATACCACATTATCTTCCAAGATGGAAAGTCACTTGCCCTATGTGGCAAATCAGAGATGCCAGGCACCTGAGCTCGTGTGAGATGCTGCTTAAAATGCTTTTGCTGGGCTTGGTTTTGGTGACATCTCTTCTGGCTTAGACATATTGAGTGTGCAGGTGGAGATGCTCACAAGGCAGAAACAGGGGGCAGATTTCTCAAAGATGCCAGGGGAGAGTTGCCCAGCATGCACACACCCCAATGTATATACCAAGGGTACATATTTTGGCTCACATGAGCCAGCTGCATGTGCTCAGAGCACAGTGTCTTCAGAGGTTTTGCCTGGAGGAAGGGTTGCGTGAAGAATCACTGGCCATCTCCACCTGGCAGGGGCACAGCTTTGCCAACTGGCTTGCTATCCTCTACACCAGGGGTCCTCAAACTACAGCCTGCGGGCCGGATACGACATTCTTTTTCCTGTTTTTTTGTGCACTACTACAAATAAAATATGTGCAGTGTGCATAGGAATTCGTTCATTTTTTTCCAAACTATAGTCCAGCCCCCGACAGTGTCTGAGGGACAGTGAACCAGCCCCCTGTTTAAAAAGTTTGAGGACCCCTGCTCTACACTATCTGATGGAGGGCAGAGTCCCTGGCAGTATCGTGGCCCTGGCCACCAGCATGGTCCCAGGCAGTGCCAGGGCATGGCTAAGGAGATGGTATTGGCCAGAGATGGCTCCCACTGATGGGACATATGGGCATCTTGTCTGGGAGCAGAGAAAGGCATAGGTGTGAATTTTGCCTTTAGGTCCAGAGAGCAGCCCCCAGTCATTCTTCTTTATCAGTACATTTTTTCATTGACTGGAGGTGGGCATCACCTCTTCCCTGTGCCCGCAGGTCTTTACCTGGGGGAAGGAGGTCTCATCCCCCCTCTCCTCTCCAGGGGGAGCAGTGGGGCTGCCCTGTGTCCTGTCTTGCAGCTGGGGACTCTGTCCTTTCCTCAGGAAGATGCTCAAAGATTGAGGCCACTTCTGTCAGCAGAGGTGTCTCAGTTTCACAGCTGCAGTGGCGATGGGGTGTCACGATGATGGCAGGGATCTGCCCCTCTCAGCGTCCATGGCAGGCGGGTGCCCTAATTCCTAGCAGACTCTCCCCATAACAGCAGGCAACAAAGTAGATCCGGAAATTCCTGAGCTTTGGGAAGTAGGCTTTAATGTAATTAACTGCAACAGAAGAAGAGGTCAGATAATAGGGGCAAAGGTTTCTCTTTAAAATGAAAAAGGATGTAACTGAAACCAGCTGCCCAGGAGCCAGTGAGCTACCTTCATTAAACACGGAACCATGCTCATGGTCCCATGCAGCAAATTGTGGATCTCTCCAGAAAACCATTTTGAAGGCAGCACAAGACCTGGAAGTGATGGGATAGAGACGTAGCCAGCCCCAGGTTCACCCAAGTACCCTGGTGCCTGGCACCATCCTCCTCTGGGAGACACGGGGGAGCTGTGTGCATCCTGACCTTGCAGCCTGCCCAAGAACAAGGGCATTTCTGACTGGCAGCTGTGCTCAGCCCTTCCTCAGTACTGTTCCCAGCTCTTCTCCTTGTGTCTTGAGGCTCCTGCTACAGTTCCAGCAGGTGACAAGGAATGGGAATTGGGGTGGTGCATTTCCTAGCGCTGGCACAAATCCCTTCCCGGCCCTTGGCCAAGTCCTCCCCCTGCATCATGCTCTTGTTTGTCCACCTCCAGAGTGATACAGTCACACCTCCCTTTGCAAAGGGCACTGATCTCATCCCAGACTTCTATGGTATATTCACATGTTTGTTTTGTTTTGTTTTTAAATGGTGTAATGTAAACAGAAGGGGGAGAATTGGCCTCAGCTTTGTATGGTATAACAGGGCACCCAAAGTGGCTGTGCATGGCCTTTCCTCTGAGATGTGTGTCTCAGGATATAGTTGCTAGATCCCTTGTTCCCTTGACTGGCTCCTCTCCTGTTCCTGCAGATTGTCTGTCTATAGAGACAGCAGTATCAAACTGGAGGACACGATGAGTCAGCTCTGCCTGTATCTCTTCTCTCCTGTATTATGAGAAACAGCATGGTCTGTGCCCACAGTGGGCATGCTGATAGGCTTCAGGGCCAATTCTGGTGCTGCATCATACCCAGAGTCCACTAGGCTTCAGGGCCAATTCTGGTGCTGCATCATACCCAGAGCCCACTGGAAGATCTGCCAGCCTGTGTTGGAGACAAATAGCTTGTCCATGAGGTGCATGTCCTCTGCCTCTGCAAAGTTGCAGCTGCCAGAGATCCCTGCCTGTGCTGGGAAGTGTCTGTCCATTTGTCTCCTTTGGCACTCAGACCTTGCCTGCTCTCAGAGAGGAGGATGTGGATGCTGCAGCTCCTGGGGCTGGCTCGGCCCCGCTGCCTGTGCACTATGCCGCTGCCCGAGGAGGTACTTGTCAGCACTGGAGCTCTCTGCAGCTGCTGCTGGCTTTTTTCGGAGGTTGGAGAGTTGTGATTGTTCAGATTTTTTTTCTTCAAAGTCAAGTGAACTGAGTCATTGTAAATATCAGCAAAGCTGCAGCCTTTGCTCCTGGGAATAATCCACGCCTAACAAGCGCTCCTCCTGCTTTAAAGGCCTGTCAGTTGTTTGCATTTTGCAGGTTTCTGTACTGCCTTTACTGACAATTAATGTTCTCAGAAGGAAGGGCCCTCATCACAGTGACAAAGCCTAGAGCTGGGAACAGCTCACCCATTCCTGAGTAGCCTAGTACCAGCAAAGTCCTCGGTGCTTCTCTCTTCCTCACAAGCCAACTGGTGCCATTTTCCTTCTTTTCCAGTCTGGGGAGGTTGAAAGTACCTGTTGGTGTCTGAGAAATTCCCAGGCAGATCTGCAAGAGATCCTTGCTCATCTTACAGAAGTTTGCAGTAGTCTTCATGCTCCGCTTAAATACTCAAAGCTGACGTGCCCCCAAACTCACTCCCATAGGAGACATGCTACCAACGGAATTTCCTGGTACTGAAGCAGGTTTATTTTTGCATTTCATACCTGTACCAGTCTCCATTTCTCTGGGTTGTTAATGAAGGCATCAAAAAAATTTACCCATGGCACTGTCGGGCATCATTTCTCTTCCCCACAGCGTCTCAGCTGTGCTCAGCAGAGCAGCACCTTCCCAGGCTGCCTTCTCCACACAGTCCCTGGGAGGGCAGAGCCTCCTCTGGGGCTGCTCCTGGAGAGATGTTCCTCACCTTTGGCAGCAGAGCTGTAGGTCAGAGCACACCTTGTGCTTGACTGAGATGATGAGGAGGTGTAAGCCTGCCTTTGCTCTCTGAGGGGTTTATTCTGGGCTCTGGGACCACACTGGCTTGTACAGACAAGCTGAACCCTGCAGAAAGCCTGCTGTGTTGGAGGGGCCATACACAGACCGAGGTCTCTCTAACTCCATCTTTTCCCAGTCAATGCAACCTTTTTTTTTTATGGCCTTTCAGCCAGTTTTTGGCCCAGGTATTGGGGTTTTTAGTCCACAGCAGTCTGAAGAAAGTGTTTCTGTTCAGTTCTTAAGTGCTGTGCTAAATTCCAAACATCTGCCATCCCCAGAGTCAATTGCTTTGTAATTTTGTCTTAGAAAGTAATCTTTGTAAACCCCACCGCTGCCTGCTGGTTACAGATCTGCTGTCCTCCCGACAGCGAGTTGTTCAATAGTGTATAAGTGATCAGAACAATTTTGAACACTTCTTAAGTCCCTCCTGGAGATAATCTCTGCCCTTAGCACCTTCTAGTCACTACAGACATATGGAAGTACCTCTTGCCTCCTTCCCTGAGTTACACAATGTTGGAGTGAAATTGGGGTATGAATGGCATGATCCTGTGCTTTGCTGAGGACACAACTGGGACAGCACATCTGGGGGAGGGTTGATAGAGGGGGTTCTGCTTTAATGCATTTGCAAGTTGAGCCTGTAATGCATTTCTATTCTGAGACAGGTAGTGCTGGTGTTGTTCCCCGTTAACCACAGCCCTGCACAGCTCCCAGTGCATTTACTCTCTTTCCTGGGTAGTGACTTAGAGCAGCGAGACACAAAAATCCTCTCTGTGCACTCGTGCATGTTGCAGATGTGCTGGGTGCTCTGGCTGAGGCTGACTTAGCCCATGGCGTCCTTTGGGGATGTTCCTGCATTCCAGCACCCAAGTGAAGCAGCCACTACAGCTGCTCACTGATGCAGATGAGATGCATGTTACAGAGAAATTAGCCCTGGAAAGGTGAGTCCACCTTTCTTCAGACCCTGGGTCTTCAGCCCATTATGCATCTCAGCACCCATGGCTGCACTGATGTCTGTGAAGAGGGAGAAGGATCTGTGTAACTCTGGTGGATGCTGAGTACACATGGCTCAGGTGAGGGATGGGAGGCAATGGCTGAGCCCTGCCAGCCCCAGCCAGAGCTGCTGTAATTTCTGTGCACCTCCATTGCTCCAGCACAGCTCTGACACACTCTAGTGCTTGCTGTATTGAGCAGCTGATGCACACTGCAGATTTGGGAGGAGGTTCTGGAAGTTTCTCTTGCAAACCCTATTTATTAACCAAACAGCTGTCCCAGGGGTATGCCAGTGCATGATGCAGCAGACCCTAGTGTCCCTGCAAGGCTAGGAGGAGCCTCTGGGAGATGTGCAAGGGCTGCCACTGCTCCTTGCATTCCAGTCTCAGACATTTCCTCAGGAGGAATGGGTTGGGACTACCTTCGGCCACAGTGTATTTGCTCTCTGGGATAGACTGCTTCAGCTTATGTCCTGGAGCCAGAAGATGGTATCCAGGCATTTCAGAGCCTTCCTCCCACACTTAGAGGCATGTGATTCACATCATGATTGGCAGCACTATAGCTGTGTTTTATATAAGCAAGCACATGGAGAGCAGGAATCAGCCCTCTGTATGGGAAAGCTTCCCTGGCATTCCCAGGGCAGGAGGGAATCCTGTAGAGAGCAGGACTTCCCCTGCAGGTAGCAGCCACAGCTTTTCCTGAGTGGGGGATTCAGCTGTCGATTTTGCTGGAAGAGCGAGCAAGGAAGGTGCAGGGGTGCTGGGAGCAGGGCTCACTCTGATGCCATAGGTCCTCAGCCCGTGCACTCCACAGTCACTAACCCTTGCTCAGAAACACCACCAGGGCTTAGCCTGGAGTGTTGTTACTGCAGCAGGATGCCCATGAGCAATTCTGGTTCTCAGACCAGAAGAGGATCTGACCAGACATTGAATGGAGAGCGTTCCTACAACCCAGGCAGAGTGATGCAGTTACTCCCATGGCTGGGAGCATGAGCAGCCTCCCTCCTACCCTCCTGGGTGTTTACTGCAGCAGTTTCCAGTGTGTCCCAGAAGGTATTTGCTGCTTGGGACCCTTCTTGTCCCTGGTGTCTGTGTAGTGTCCTCCTGTGGCTAAGGGGCCCTTCATTTCAGCTATTAGATTTGCATATTCAGTTTTGTCATCCCATAAAAGCAGTCTTTCCAGTAGCAATGGTACTGGGCCCAGGACTGACTGGGTTACCTGCATTTTGAAAACAATGTGTCCGTAAGACAGGGGACGGGTACAGACAGGACAAGCTGGGTGAGCAGATCTCCCAGGATCGCCCTGGTCATGGGGCCCAGGCACTGCTGTCACAGGCATCGTGGGTCTCTTTCTATGAGGTGTCCATGAGATCAGCGCAGAGGGTGCTGCAAAGCCTTTGTGGGTGGCATTTTACTCCCAGCCTTTGGTGTTCTTCTC
This sequence comes from Eurystomus gularis, assembly GCA_013400335.1. NCBI lineage: Eukaryota > Metazoa > Chordata > Aves > Coraciiformes > Coraciidae > Eurystomus > Eurystomus gularis. The sequence goes on from VZZY01022011.1 coordinate 152,185, forward strand.
CCAACATTTCACCAGCAATAGTTCAGAAAGTGCAAAACTTTCCGTGGTTTCTGCGGTGCAGGATGCTCAGTGTTCAGGGTGCATCCACTGCACGCCTTGTTTTGGAGACTGAAAGCATCTGCTAGTCGCAAGCATGGCCAGAGGGCCAGGGCAGGGCAGGGTGCAAGCTGGGCCTCCCCAGAGCAGAGGAGGCTTCTTGGTGTGGGGCAGCAGTGGGATGGGAGGATGCGGTTCAGGGCGGAGCTACTCCCAGCTGTCTGATTCTTGTCTTCTTCTTTTCCTTCCAGTTACTACATTGATGGCCGAGTGGCCAAAGTGACAGACTTCCTGAAGACACGCCTGTTAGACACGCTCTCTGACCAGATCAGGAAAATCCAGAAAGTGCGTGAGTGCAAAGGGTCTGCAAGGGGCGAGGGGACACCATGCCCGCAGCTCCCAGCCTTGGCACAGCTTGCGGCTGGGGCTCTGGCCTCAGCACTGCTGCTCTCCCCGGTGGCAGGCATGGAGGGTGGCTGCTGGAAGCAGCTCTGCTCCCAGCCTGAATGCAGCCAGCCCTCATGCGGGAGATGGGAGGAAAGATCAGACAGCACCTGCCAGGACACGGGCTGGATGCACGGGGCAGGGGCAGACACCGCTGTGCAAAGCCTTTCAAAAGCAGCTGGCTGGTTTGAGTCTCCCATCCATCTGTTCCTGAATGGAGCAGTATGTAATGCAGGTATTCTCTGAAACTTGTTCCTGAGGATGAGGAGAGGAGGAAGCAGCCAGGCGATGCCAAACCATCCGGAGCACAGCTGGCACCATGCCTGCTCAGGAGTGGGCTCCTACTGCAGTATCTTGCCCTTTGCACTCACAGGGTCTGAAAATGTTGCTTGCAAAGCTGTGATAGTTGCATTTCCAGGGTGATTTTCACTAGTGGAGAATCATGATCATTAATGAGCAACTGTTTTTTTTCTCTGATGATCATGTTTTGACTGTGTTATAAAACCCAGCTGTTGCTGGCATGTGGTATCGGAGCCCCCAGCTCTGCCTGGCTAGTGCAGCCTGCAGCCAGCGCTCCTCTACCCACCGGTCAGGGGGACTCAGCTCGCATCTCTAGCAACTGGGCAGGGGATGGGGGTGTCACAAGGTCCCCCCATTTTGACTGATATGGGGGCCAGAGGCTGTGACCAGCGCACTCAGCTGTCAGTCCTGGAAGAAATAAGGAAAACCTAGTAAGTGGCAAAGGCTTTAGGGACTAGAGGAGATGCCCATCTATCTGTCCTGTCTAGGTTTTCATACCATACCAGTCACCCCAATGTCTTACTGTTGTAATTCCCACAGGGAGAAACTGTAGGATGAGTAAACAACTCAAAGGGGCCCTGGGAAAGGGGATGTGAGGGTCAGCACAGCAAAACTGGAGGAGAGGGGCCACTTGCTGAGTCCTTTGGCACAAGCTGGGAATCATCTGCACATGCAGATGATCCTTCTGCTGCAGGAAGGCATGGCAGGGCGGCCGGTGGGATCAGCCTGGGGGGCAAGTGAGAGGCTCTGGCCAGCCCTGCTCCCACTGGGGGTACAATACCCCACCAAAAGTGGTGGCACATGTCCCACCTCTGCTGCAGGTCAGGAACCTGCTAGGAAGGGAGCAGGACCCCATCCAACCCCAGACCAGAGGCAGCAAGGAGCTGCCCTCATGCAGGCTGGGGAACCCTCGAACCCACGGGGCAGGATCCCCCTGCGGGGGGCAGGGTTGGGGAAGGGCTCTCCTGGGAATGCCAGTGTGGCTGAGCAAAAGCACAACGCTGGGTGCTAATAGCCTCCAGCTTGGCTTTGAGTCCGTGCATCCTGCCGGGGCTGATTAGAGCAGCTGGGCTTGTCCACTTCCTTGTTTTATTGCTTCCTCTCCGACGGGGGAAGGTGGCGGGCTTAGATAATTACAGGCAGGATGCCAACACCTCTGGGGCTTCAGTCAGGGATGTCGACTCTCACAGGCTGTGAGTGGGAGGCAGCCCAGAGCTGGCGCATTTAACATCTTTGAGGGATCCCAGTCCATCCAGCACATTCCAGTGCTCCTCACTAATGGGGTAGGATCCATCAGGCTGCACAAAGTGCTCCTTGGGCTGCTAGGTTTGCAGACATCTGGTTGCAGGAGTTCGTCACCCAGCCTGGAGAAGTGGGATTGAGGGAGAGAGGACAGGGTGTCATATGGTGCTGGAAGTTGCTCACACTGGGCAAGGGCAGCTTTGTCCATCCAAAGCACTCCTGTCCCACCTGGTATCTCACAGGTGCCTGCACTGCCAGCTGGAGCCTTGTAAGGGGTGGCCAGCATACTTGGACCTGCATGTCCTGCCTGTGCCAGGGACCTGTTGGGTGCTGAAGCAGTCACTGCTCAGCCATGGGCATGGGGCTGGTCATCAGAATGGATCTACCCACACCTGGGGCATCCACTACTTTCTTCTCAAGTGCTCCAGTTCATGTTCTAGGGCTTCCATGCCTCAGAGCCATCTGGGCTTGAGTGCTCCTTGTGGCTGACAGCCACCCTGCCTGGGAACATGGAGAGCTGAGGTGATGTGGCAGGGCAGCCGGTGGGACTGAGTGCATGAGGAAACCATGTGGAAACAGCAGGGTCTGGATTTGGGAGCATGAGGGCACATTTGGGACAGCGTGTTTGGAGCAGATCCAGAAGATGGGTAGTGGACATGTGGCAGTGACAGAAGAGTCTGAGGAACAGCCTCCCACCACTCAGCCATGAAGAAGACACCTAGAGATCATGCCCAGGCCAAGCAGGCACTGACTGCTCAGCAGCACCATTACCAAAGGTCTCCATAAGCCTTCCCGGGCATAGCACATGAGATGTCTGCCTTGGCTTTAAATCACAGGTTCATGAGTTTCACTTTGGTTGCTTTTGTCTCCCATACAGGTAGTGAACACGTACGCACCAGGGAAGAGGATCTGGCTGGAAGGTGTTGGTGCAACCTCATCTGGAGGCATGAACAACCTCTCCGATTCCTATGCAGCCGGGTTCCTGTGAGTTACACCGGCTCGCTGGTGCCAGGGCACTGCCACCGCCATGGGCTCTGTGGGATTGGGTGCTGTTGCAGCTGGGGGAGGGCCCAGAGACCCACCTGTATCCCCCTCAGTACTCCCCAGCAGTCTGGGCATTCTTTTCTCCATGGCATCCCTATTACCCCTGCTCAGCTTTGCTTCCCTGTAGGTGACTCAGCCTCTGGTATACCCAGAGAAGCAGAATAAGGGGGGGACCACATAGGCTCACACACGGGTACCCATGGTGTGCCCATGTGGCAAGAGCATGGAAGGGAGGTGTGATCTAAGCACACCAGCTCTAGGACCCCAGGGCTGGCACCCTGGCAGGCTTGCCTCACTCAGCAGCTCAGGATCACCTGGGCCTCCTCATGCTCTGCCTTTTTGCTTCAGGCTGCAGCCACATGTCCTCACATGTATTCACTCCCGGGGTACCTGCCTAGGGAAGCGCTTGGCAGGGCTCTGCTCTGGAAACCATTTTCTCTCCTTCTTCAAAGCCACAACTATTTCTGGCTCCTGGGGCTTGTCAGGGCATGGGCATCCTGCCACAAAGCTCTAGTTCAGATCTTCGGAGCTGGCCATGATCATGGGGACGTGCCCAGGGTATTAGGACTGTGGTAGGCTGTGAGGGTTGAAGATTTTTCCCAGGGGGTGTGAGGAGATAGGCTGGTGCAAAGGTCCAGTCCCCCTTGCTGGGGCAGCGGGTGCAGAGTACTGGGCTGCACACAGGGGCTCAGGCGCAGTGTTGGGACGTGCAAGCTGGGCACAACTGGGGCAGAGGTGGCTACTGTGCAGGGAGAGGTGTGCAGGCTTGCCAGCGCAGGGATAATGGGAGACAGTTAATACCCAGCTCACAAAACCATCTGAAGGCTTCAGCGCAGGTGCAGGGAGCAGGTGCCAGGTCAGGAGGATGAGTGCGATGCCGTGTACCAGAGCATGGCTGTGCCGCTGGGGCCAGGTGGTCCCCCCATGGCAGCCTGACTCTGCTCCCTCCGTCCCCAGGTGGCTGAACACGCTGGGCTTGCTGGCCAGCCAGGGCATCGATGTGGTGGTGCGGCACTCCTTCCTCGACCATGGCCACAACCACCTGGTGGATCAGAACTTCAACCCTTTGCCGGTAGGTCTGCCCAGGGTTGTTGTATTGGCGCTAGCTTCTCTGCCACTCATTTTGGAGGGAGATTGTCTCCTCGTGGCCTGTCTGAACTCTGCTTGAAAATGAATTTTTCCAGATCTGTTTCTTGCAGTGTTATAGGAGACGTTAGTTCACATCAAATGCAACATATTGGAGGCAGATGGGAGAAGAATACCTCTGTAGCTGAAACTTCATCCAGTGCCCAGTGTGGGTATCACAAGAGGGAGACTGGTGCTGCCCAGGGGTGCCAGCGTGGACTGTGGAGTCGGAGGGAGGAAGGGAGGGATGTGGCAGGACCACATGGGGTGAGCAGCTGGATTGCTAGTAGTGAGCTGGTGAGCTGGTCTGGGGGAAGCAGGGCTGGATCCTCAGCACCCAACTTCAGATCTCTAGAAACTGAGGTAAGGGGCATTTGAAGGGTATTCCTGGCTTCATAGGGAGCAGCGGTCCTCACCAGTGCCCCATAGCATCCTTCATCCTTGAAAAATGCCTGGGGAGGGGAGAACTCCCAGCACACATGGTGCTGATAAAGAAACCACATGAAAAACCCTGTTAAAAGTAGCAGATTTCCTTTTTCTGGGCAAGGGGGGCTGTTAAATACACTACTTTGTAAGAGGAGAGCCTGGCAGAGTGGCTGAGGTGCTTGGCATCTCCCCTAGAAGGGATTTACAGGTCCGTGACCTAGCAGACACTGCCAGCAGGCTGGAGATCCATGCCAGAGAGGTGCACAACCCTGCCACTGTGAACCTGCCTTTGACGCCATTCTGGAATCTTAGGGGGCAGCTGCAGGGGAGCAGAGGCCGAGGGAGCTGCATCTCGGTCATCTCTATCTACTCAGCTGATGAAAACAGCATCCCTGCAACAGCATCCCTGAGCCTCAGGAGAGGATGCGGGAGGTGTCAGTGACACAAGGTCTGTGCTAAATCCCCCAGCATGGCCTGGTGGGTGGCTCCAGAGAGCAAACCAGTGAGCAAGAGAGCATGGTCCCCTGCCTGTGCTGCTTCAAGTATCTCCTGGAGCACCCTGGGCTGCTCTTGCATGCACCCCTCCAGCAAACTTACCTGGCAGCTCTGGGGTCCTGGGCTGGGGGAAGCCTGGGGAACTCTGAATTTTGTTTGAGATGAATCTAAGCCTGGGGCAAGCACTTGACAGATTTCTTCTGAAGAGCCAATTCCCCTGGCCAAGCCACATCTCCCCCTCCCCAGGGCCTCAGGGGCCCCACAGATTGCCCCTGTCTGGATGGGTGCAAGCCAGCTCCTGCCTGCTGGGTATGCAGGGACAGCGGGTGGCCCATGGCCAGCTCTCCCAGCACAGGACGGGGTAGTGGCCCCGGAGCTGCTGGAGCAGGCGTGCAGTTAGGAGTGGGATTAAAGCCAGGAGAGGAGTTAGAGGAATAAACCCCAGACTTTTAAATGAAATGGAGGTCTTTAAAATGGATTTTGCTGTTGTTTTAAAGATAAGCCTCCCAGTAAGTTAGATGCCACCCCCCTCATGACTGCTTCCTCACTCTCACATGTGCTTCAGCATTGATCCCACATCCCACGACTGTTCCTGCACAAACTCCAGTGCGTGCTTCCCCAACCCCTTTCCCTCCACTCCTGTGTTATAGAAGAGCCACGGGCAGGTGCAAGCCGATGGAGGGTTTAAAAAGCTGCAAACACCAAAAAGACCAGTGAGACCAGACCATGACCTGCTCCACGGTGCAGCGGCTGCTCTTTTCCCGTGGGAGCCATCAGGAAGATGAAAGCCGCTGGCTGTACCTGCGCGGGGCCGCGGCACTGTGAAATACAATCTGCTCGTTAGCAGCCTCCACAAAGAAGTTTCCCCATGCCGGCTGGGCGTGAGGCACCTGCTTGCTGAGAGAAGGGCCCCACCACTGCAGCACCAATTGCAGCTTTGGCTGGCAGCTCTTCAGGGAGTCAAGAGCCACATCTGGGCTCCTTATAGCAGCCTTTGCATCTCCTCCCTTGCCACTGCTGGTCCCTGCTTGTCAGATAAGAGGATGGTGTGTTTTGGGATGCTGAGCTGAAGCTGAGCCTTTTACAGTGGTGTCCTTAGGCGTCAGGTAGCTGAACAATCCGGGGAGAGTTTCCTGCATGGTCCAGGGAGGGTACGGTGATACAAACAGAGCTCTCCATCCTTGTGGTGAAGAGCGTCCCATAGAAAACCAAGTGATTTGCAGTCCCATTGCCATACGAGCACTGTGCTGCTGCCATGAGCCCTCCTCCCTGTCTTTCAGCCGGGCCCCTTGGATGCTGCTGGTCTTGCTCATGTTAGTACTGCCTCTGTTAGAGCATGTTACAGCAGATGGCATAAGAAAGCTCATAAAATGTGATGTGGGTGCCATGTTGGGGATCAGAGAATTCAGATAATAAGTGTCTCTTGGTGGGCTCAGCTTCTAAATCACCATGCTTCCTTCTGCCTCTTCCCCGGGACTTCAGCACTGGAGGAATTTGTTATGTACAGGGGAAGGAGCAAGCAAACCACTGCACCACTCTGTGTATAGCAGGGTGATAGTCACTGTCGTGGGCCACACTGTGAGCTAGCAAGCTGTACCAGTGCATTGGGTGGGCAGAGAGCATGGTTGCTTTCTGGGAATGGGCACTGGACAGCAAACCCAGGCGGCGTGGTGAGACTTGTCCGTGTTTTCTGAAGGTTAGCTTTAGCTTGAAAATGAACTTGTGAACTCTGGCCATTTTGGTGGGAAACACGAGCAGCTGGGAATAGCTGCTTGCAGGCGGGGCTGCAGTGAAACCTTGAAAGCAAAGGTTTAAGCTGGCTTTGCATTGTGGTGGCTTGCCAGTGCAATGCAGCCTGGCTGCCTGAAAATGGTCACAGGTGGAAGCAGTGTGGCCAAGGGGCACTGCAGCTTCATGATGAAGTTAGGGAGATGCTCAGTTCTCTGCTGGGCTTTCTGCACGCAGCTGGCTCACAAGCTAAGCAGTGTCTTGTGTCTTCTGGGGCTTGCAACCCCATCCAGGTCCTTCACCCATGAAAGAGCAGCTCTGAGTGCCCACTCTGGCTGCTAGAATTGCCCACCCACCCTCTCCTCAGAGGTGGTGCTGTCAAAGTCCTGTGCAAGGCATGGGGGCTGTGAGAAGGGAAGGTGAGGCTGCCTCTCTGAGCCTCCTTCCAGGTACAGATCTGAGAAAATGGGTTTCTCTTGCTGGACCAATGGGGAGCAAATCAGGAGAAACTGGGTGACATGAGGTTCCCTAGCCTGATCAGACTGGGGAACAGAAGTGCTCCAGCCAACCTTAATGCAACTGAGCTCAAGTGTTTTAATGCCTTGTTATTTTTGAGATAACTTTTTCATGTATGGTTGGAGTGCTTTTTCTTCCTGAGTGATTGGAGCAGCCAGCTGTATAATAGTCAGGGTTTGTGCTTGAGAAGCCCTTCAAATAAAGCCTCTCACAGGTGCGTCAGTCTGCCTGCACCTAAACTCATCTGTACACGTGTGTGGGAGTGAGGAACAGAGGAAAAGAGGGCAGGAGCAGCACTGATATTCACCCTTCACAGGGCTGTGCCTTTGAAATGCCATTCTGGCATTTAGTAGCTCTAGGCTCATTTCAGGCATACCATGTACATACTCCATCTCTGTTTCCTTAATATCTCTCTGAAACAGTTCAGAGGGATGCAACACATTTATTTCACTGGACAGCCTCCCAGGTAGGTGTGAGCTTTCTCTTCAGACTGTTAAGGCATGTTAAAGACCTTTCTGAATGCTGTTCCATGTGGCACTCACTTTTTTAATCAATCCTTGGTAATGATTTCTGCTCCCTTAATGCCGTTATGTGTGGAAAAAACTTGGGCATATTTCTAGGCAGAGCTCAAACAACACACACCCCATGGAAAAGCCAAAGCTGAAATCCAGACTTCCATTTCCTGATAACTGTGGCTCCTCTTGGACCTTCCCCTAAAGACTGTGGATGGTGAGATACTTGGTTCTCCTGAGTTAGGTAAATGCTGAAACTTCCTTTCTGTGTATGTTTTATACGCAGCATGTGACAGGCCCAGAGACATCACGGGGTGCAGTGGCAGCAGGGGCTGCCTGCTCAGCTGTGGTAGCAGAAGACAATATGATATTGCCTGTGAATTGATGATGTCCTTGAGAAAGCATCACAGCAGTGCAGAGGTCTGTGCCTGATGGTGCAGTGGTCGGACGCTTGGATGCTGCGGGTGATTTTTCATCTCCTGTGCTTAGCCCAAAGGCACTGAGGAACTTGATGGGAAAGTTACTGGCTGTCCAGGAGAAGGGAGGACCCTGGGCTTGGGTCAGGTCTGTCGTAGTGATCTGTCCCCTTCTGACCTGGGCTTTCAGAAAAGCCCTGTTGTGAACGAGCTCAGTGCCAGTTTGCCACCATCCCCAACATCCCTTGGGGTCCCTAGGGTGGAGCCATGGTGCAAGCTGTGCCCTTGGGCTGCACCTGGCAATTTGGTACCTACGGTACCTGCCTGACATGTCCAGAGCACCTCCCCAGCAGGGCACAGGCTGGGCACCTGGTCTTGGGGTGCACAGAGGCAAGGGGCCCACCGGCTAGGTGCCATGCCAGGTGCCAGGGGTGGAAGCAGGACCCCAGCCACGCTCCCGCCTGCCGCACATACGTGCTCCCCAGTGCGCTCATTAGCTGAGCTGGCTTGGCCGGAGGCGCTGCTAATTGCAGCTGGAGGTCCCAGCCGTCTCTCCAGGCGGTGCCTCTCCCAACCCTGCACTGCATGGGAGGGGGCCCTCCCCAGGCCAAGGCTGCGGGGGCCGGGTCCTCGCCCACCTGGGCCCATCCCCACCCTGCCGTCCGCTCGGATGGCTGCCCAGCTGCTGGGCTGGGTAGTGTCCAGAGGCAAAGAGGAGACCTGGTATCCGTAGGGAAGTGTGCAGAGCTTTCCTGCAAGCGCTCGTGCTCCCATTGCTGAGCCTGGCCAGCTGGCTGCAGGGCCGGGGGAATTCAGCCCTGCTGCTGCGCCGGCCCATCTGCACGCCCGGTACTGAGTCACTGTGCTGCGCACACACAGCCGGCCGAGCTGCCAGGGGTAGGACTGTGGCGATTATTCCCTCCAGTGGGGACTCTCGGCTTTGGGGTCACCGTTGGGGAGAGGATGGCCGGGTTGGACTCCAGTGTGCCATGTGCCACGCAGGCAGAGTCAGAGGCATGGCCCCAAGCCTAGGAGCAACAAAGGGTGGGGAGAGGAAGCAGGTCCAATGGCGCTTGCACACACATGGAAACTGTTCCTGATGACCATAAATCTGCCACACGGGCGTCTGGCACCTCCATCTGCCCTGCATGCTGGAGCGCTGGTGCTGGCAGGAGCAATGCCTGCAGATAGGGAAGGGACAGGAGAGGCGAGGACAGGCAGGAGCTCCTTGTATGAAATGTCCACTGTGGCTCCAAGAGAGAGGTGAAGTCCCGGGCCATTCAGGTGTTCGTGGGGAAAAGGAGATGTCAAGCCAGACCATGGCCCACTGAAGGGCAGAGTGCAAATGGTGCCCTGTAGAAATCTCCCAGCCAGCCTTGGCACAAGCACGTGAAGCAGGTCTGAGCAGAGTGTCCCCTCCACTGCCTTGTCCTTTCAACCATGATCATATCTTGAGGACAACGGCATCCTCTGATCTCTGCACCCTCGCTGCATAAGCGAGGAGCTCATAAGTCTGCTCTGAGGCTCTTTTGATCTGCGAACAAGGAGACAGATTTAAAATGCCTAAACTCTTGCTTGCTGTCACAATGGGTTAAGGGGCCTTTCCCTCCTACTGCACCAAAAAAAAAAACTCTCTGAAGTGCATATGCTTGGATTCTCAGATGCATCAAAGCCATGCTATGGCTAACAGCTCTGGCACCCACCCACCAGAGCTGCAGGACACGTGCAGACCTGGAGCCAGGCTGCTCCTCCTGCACCAGAGACTGGGGCAGAGACACTCCATTGGGGTTGGACCACAGCAGCTTGTACTTGGAAGGATGGAAACGGCCACTGCCCACGTTTCCGAGAGGCACCATGCTAGTGACAGACCTGCCCGCCTTGGTGACAGAGCCATCTTGGGGCTGTGGAGGAGGTGGGACAGCAAGGCCCTTCCCAGGGCAGGTTGATTCATACCAGCAGAACAGATGGAAGTAGCATTATGGTGAAAAGCAGCAGAAGAACAGAACACAGCAAAGAAGTTGCATTTTGTTTCCAAGCCCTCTGATCCAGCAGCTCTGCTCCTTCCTGCAGCCTCCATCTCCTGGACCCTGTTAGGGAGAGGTGATGACAAAAGAAAGGTTTGACTGTCCCTCCACCTGCTCAGCTCCCTGAGAAAGTGGAGGCCTATGGCTGGGGCCCAGCTTGCAAAGGGCAGTGGTAGGCAGGGACCACTTGCACACATTCCCCCTCACCACTTTCCCATTACCTGCGCAAGCTGTCCCCTTGGTGCCACCAGTGCCCAGCAACGATTCCTGTGGCTGCTGCTCCCACAGCAGGAATTTTGCCCTAATGTCAGTGTTCAGTCTTTCTCCAGGATGGAGAAAAAGAGAAGAAGAGGCATAAACAAGGAAGAAGGGCTGAGCAAAGGGTCCATGGCTCAAAGGCTGAGGAGACATAATGCTCATCAAAGGTTTGGTGGGTTGTGCGGCTGGCACAGCTTGGGGAGACCCTGGGCTGTAGGATGAATGGTTGATGCTTAGCCCAAACACAGAGCTTGTGGTGCTGCTGGCACCAATGGATGAGAATGCTGCCCTCTGAGCCCATGGCTGCACACGTTAGCAGGTTACTTGGGATGGGAGCAACTCTCCTGACTGTCCCCATGTGCTGCTCTTTGGGACTTATTGCAGATCTGTTGTAAAACATGACCTGGTTTCCTTTCCATAACTACAAGTAGATGTTTGGTCCCCAGGACCAGACAGGAGCCAGCCTTCCACAAGCCCCATAAGCACACAGGGTGCACAGCACAGCCACAGCAGCAAGTGTTCCGCTCTGCAGAGCTGCTCCTGCCCTGGCTAATGGAGCTGTTGCCCTCCCTTGCCATGGCTGCCTCCTCTCCTCTCTCTCCTTAGCTGAAAGGCACTGGGGTGTGGGACTGGCAGCCCCTCATGTCACACTTCAGCTGTAGACTGCTTGTCAGCAGCGAAAGCTGCCAGGAACATGTGAAGGCAGAAGGTGATGCAGGAAAGAGTAGTGTGAGATAAGGCATTTGCAGCTATTAGGGCAGGAAGGAAGAGCAGCACAGTGAAAGCAATGGATGCCCAGGCAGAGACATCAGCACCTTCAAGGGACTGGTGCTGGACACCTGCAGGGACCAAGGCTAAGCAAGAAAGGAATTGGGCAACATCAGCCAATCCTTTCATAGGTGCAGGTGCCTGGATGAAAGCAAGGTCTGTCCTGCCCGAGGGGGACAGGGCTGTGTGGGCAGAGCAGAGGGAAGAGGCAAGGGGCCACTTTGCTGCAGCATCTCTGTGCATTCTGGCCCCATCCTCCCTTGCTGGTGGCCATGGCTCCTGGCAGCCGAGTCCACCTAAAGCCACCTCATCTGGGGCTAGGAGGAGTGCTGTTCCCCTTTCATAGACCCTCTCTGGCATGTTCCCTATGGCGCTCAAGGCACACACACAGATTCCCCCAATATGGCCAAGTATTGTAGGAGACTGCTCACTAAGTCCTTAGCTCTTCAGGTCCTCCACATAAGGAGGGTACACATATGGAATGGCAAACAGTTCATGTCCCTGAGGATAAGTGCATGCGAGCTCATGAGGACAGCATCAGCACCCACTCCTGGAGCTGATAATTTTGGCTTCAGCAAATGTTCCCTCTGGGGAGAGGCTCTGCCCTGCTCTGCTCGTTGCAGGACCTTGCACAGAATTTGGGTGAGAAAGCCTCAAACTCCCACAGCCCAAGAAGCACATAAAACTCTGGGATAATGTTAAGAGCGGAATTAGTCCAACCTTGCTGAAGGAATGACCAGCCGTGGCTTGAACAGGATGTAAGAACCTCCAGAGGGAGAAAGATTTGGATGCTGAGGATCTCTTTAATCTAGTGGAAAAAGAAAGAACAAGAACCACTGGTTGGAAGCTGAAGCCAGACAAATTCAAACTGAAAATAAGGAGTGGGATTGCTAACAGTGCTGATGTTTAACTGCTGGAATAGACTCCCTGGGAAGCAGCGGCTTCTCTGTCCCTCCAAGCCCTCACAACCACAATCACTACTTTTCTGGAAAATGCTTTTTCAAAAAATGAGCCATCAGGCTCAACAGAGGGATAAAAGAGTAAAGCTCTCTGTCCTGTGATGTTCAGGAAGGCAGACCAGCCAGCCCTTATCTCCATACTGGTTAATCGGACTGTGGAGAAACAGATGGAGGTGCAGGAACGGAGCAATCTATAACAAGCTGTTGAAACTCCAGTGTGTCTGAAGGACAGAGGAAGAGCTTGGACAGCTTCAGAAGAGAGAAGAAGGAACAGGAAGAGGCAGGCAACAGCCAGCTGACTCTGCCAGTGACGTGGGGACACAGAACCATGCCCCAGAGGCCGCAGGCGGAGAAGGCTCTGTACTGCAGGGTTGGCAGCCTGCTCATGTTCAGCTGCCTTTGCTAGTTACAGCTCCTGGGAGACTGAGGGCTATGGCTCCATTACTCCGGTGTTCTGGTTATGGCAATGTCTTCTCAGCGCAGAGCTGAACAAACTCAGGTGGGCTGTAAAGCTGCTTTGCTGCCTCTAGGAAAGAACATGGGGATACGCTCCTGTGCCCTTCCTGATAGCTCTGTAGACGGAGAGTCTGGTTAATGGGTCTGTCTGAAAGTCTGCCTAATCAGCCTTGTTTCCAAAAGCTGAAGTCTCTGAAAGCTCCTGCAATGAATTAAAATGTACAAAGAAATCAAGTGGGACCCTCGGGGCTTTCCCTGTCTAGTGGAAAGCTTGTGAGTCTCCACTGGCCCCATGGAGTTCAGAAGATGTGGCTGGCCTGAGCTCTGCACATCAGCTCACATGAGACAAGTGCCCTCCTGCCCATAAATCAGGGGTCCCAGCCAGGAGACCTCCTGAGGCACATAATGGCTCTGCCTTCCGGTGCTCCTCACCTGCAGCTCTGAGGGCTGCAGTGGCAGCACTGTTTAATGGGTCTGCAAAGTAATTAAAGGAAGAAAACTCCCTTGATTCCCAGGGGAAGCAGACCAGATTCCTGTCTACTATTCCTCCTTTACCACTACAGCTGTATTTCTGGTTTAGCCTCACAAAGAGATCTGTCCATGGCTCCAAAATCCAAATCCTTTCTGTGGCTGCACTGGTTGGAGCCATGCATCTCTCTGGGCATTGCTGGGGCTGCCTCTGCCAGGATGCCCAGCACCACACTGCAAGGCAGGTACTTGTTTTTGCAAGGGGCGTGTGAGTGCCTCCAGCCAGGGGGCCACACACACAGGGTTTGCCATATGGGAGGGAGTGTCAGGGAGTCCAGGAAGAGGTCACTGTTCAGTGGAAAAGCCAACCTGGCTGCAGCCAAGCTGGGTTTCAAGAGCAGCTGCTTCCCAACCTCATTACCATTTGAATAGAGTCAGTAGCTGCAGGTGCCCAGCAGCCCCGGTGTGATTTTAACTGGGGTTCACTCATGCCAGTGGTAGGAGCAGCCTCAGAGCACTGCCCCAGGTGAGGGAAGTGCCCACACCCCATGGGTTTGTTTCCATCATGCTAGGTGTGTGTGTAACTCATCATCCAAACGCTCAGTGTCACTAGCTCCTGGTAATTTATTGCACATAACATGATTTTGGCCCCTGCTGCAAGCGGGCTTGTGATGATGCGAAAAGCTGCAGCTGTCTTCAGTGCTTCCCTGCAGTAACCTGAAGAGCTCAAGTGCCTTGAGGCCGGCACTGATGGCTCCTTTTCCAGCTCCAGGTCGTTTTTCTGGCCCTTCTTTGAACTCTCTTTGGTATTTCCACATCCTTCTTAAGTGGAGACTACAGAGCTGTCCTTCCCAGCAAGGCAAGGTAAAATCACTGTTCTCACCTCACCTCCTGCAGATGCTGGAGGGAGGGGTGGGTCCCTGCACTGCCTTGGGGGCATTTTCTGCACCAAAATACTGCATGTTCAGCTGTGGTCATCTTACATTTTGCAGAACAGCTCACCCTGCATCACTGTTGACTGCCATATCTGTCTCATGGCACCTGCATGGCTTTTCTCAGAAAAGCTGTGTACCCTTAGCTGGATCAGAAGCTCACAGAACATGGCCCATGCTTCCCAGAGACAAGCATCTGTCCTTTTGCCCATCCCAGGAGATCCTGAATGGCACAGCTCTGCCTGTGGACCAGCATAGCAGGAGCCCTGGGTTCAGTTTCCCCAGCTCTGCAGGGCAGCAGGGTTTGTTCAAGCACCCTTGGGAAGAGTGTATGCTGAGATGTGAGATTTGGTAGCAACCAGAGCAGGTTGTGGGGCTGGGCAGCTCCCCACACCCCTACATTGCACTCCTTGCTGCTGCTGAGTCTGGGGAGAAGAGGGACACGGTCATCACAGCAGCAAACCCCTGAGGACCACCCTGCCTGGAGAGACAGGTGCTCAGCTGGAGGCTGGAGCTGCTGGTGCCGGCTTCCCATCATGACAAGGCCATCACAAGCCCCCTGCAGAACAGCACTTGAGACCCATATGGAAATTTTGAAGGTGGCCACGAAGTCTCTGGCCTCTACCACTGCCATAACTTGTGAGTGAAAGCAGCATCTCATCACTGGAAATATGGAGAGGAGGTGAGAAACCCTGGGGGACTGCTAGAAAGACCTAAGAGCCTGAGCAGACAGGTAGCTCAGGGCACTGTACTCATTTATTTTTAACTGACTGTGGAGCTAAACACTGCAGTCTGAGCTCACCTTTGGCCTTGCCATAAACTCAAGTAATTACTCATCTAATGACGCCTGCTAATCAGCGTGGCACATTGAGAAGTCGGCAGCATGCCGGGCACTGCTTCTCTGCCTGCTATAAGCCCAAGCAGGGTGGGCTGGCACAGGTTTGCATGGCAGGGGAAGGCTGGCACAGCCCCTGCAGCACGGTGCAGGCAGGGACATCCCCATGGTGTGAGGCAGCACTGCCAGCCAGCAGGGACAGGGATGGCGGCATGTGCCTTGGTGACAGCACGTGTCTGAGGTATTGAGCTTGTCCTCCTCGAGAGCTTCAGCCTCATGGGCTGAGCCTCTTCGGGGTGCAGAAGCCTCTCTCTTCACCCTTGCATCTCTTCTGGGACCCAGGGTTTGCAGGGAAAGCAGTTACCAGGCTGGTGTGGCACAAAGTCCCGTGGTTTTGGCTGGGAGCAGTGAGAGGAGAGCACTAGGCAGCTTTTCCTCCAGCACTGTGGCAAAAGCTTACCCAGAAAGTGGGAAGTGAGTTTGGATCTCCCTTTTCCAGGCCAGCCTCGCGCTGCTGGAATAGGTCAGCTTCTGCTGAGCTGGGCTGGAGAGAGGATGATGTCAGCAATCTGGTCTGGCTGGTGGGTATTTGCCTTGTGCCAGGTGCTGCTGCAGCACTGCTCTTGTGTTTCATCTGTTGGCATCTTCGTCCAAAATATATGTTAACTGGGGGCTGTGTGAGGGCTTCCCATCCACAGGATGGATACCTGTACCTGTATGAGGAATCGGCACTTCCACCTGCCTGTCCTGCCCTGTACCGTGAGGCCCTGGAAACCTCATTCCCCCCACATGCCCCTCTGGGGTGGCAGACCATGCAGGGCTTTCCTTGTCCCTCAGGCAGTGCGCAGAGCCATGGGGTGCTTGATCTGTGCCCCTTTCCACATCAGCAGACCTCATCACTGTGTGGGTCAGATGCTGCCAGGCAGAGCAGTGAGGGTGCCAGCATGAACATCACTGCTGGGTGTTCAACGTTGCTGATGGGGATGAGGGATCATCCCAATTGCCCTGGGGCACATGGTCCCTCTGGAGCAGTCCAGAGTGCTCGTGTGTGCAAAGGTGCCCCAGCACCCAGGCAGTGCCCAGCGCACCCACAGGCAGCACCCAGAGAAGCAGCATGAGGGGCTTTGTCTCCCCAGCATCACCCAGAGTACCCAGAGCAGCAGCAGGGCCAGAGCCCCATCCTGCAGAACAGCAGAAGAGCGCCTGAGCTTGCCCTTTCCCTTCCCACAACCCTGCTTCTTTTACTGCACACCTCCCAGCTTCTGCAGCGGATGAGTGGGGGGCCCTGCCGGCAGCAGTCTCCGTCACCGCACAGCCTCACCTCCTTCCCTGGGGCTTGGGGCCCATCCTGTGTGCTGAGGAAGGCCGTGCCCTGTGGGAAAAAGTAGTATGTGGTGATGTAATTAAAGACTGCATCATTAACGCATGTGTGCAGGGGCTGAACATTTCCAGTTTTTTGAGTGGTATGTTCATGGGTGTTTAACTCCATGGGAGGAGGTAAACAGGAGAAACACCTCTGGAAAGTGGAGCACCCTCCAGCAGCCACCAAAGCCAGGATGTCATGAACAGAGCTGGAGAGCACAGGAGAGGTCTGGTTCTCTCCAGCCCTATGTAGAGAGTGGGGTAGAGGGTGACCTGCCTGCTCCAGAGTCGTCACCATCCCATGTGCCTCAGCTGGAGTTGGTGCCCAGGTCCATGGCATGGCTATGTGTGGGAACGTGTGAGGCCATCCATGCTGTTCCTCACACTCTGCAGCCCAGCCTAAAGCTGAGCTCCTTTAGAAGGTATCGGTGTCTCTCAGTGTGGGCAGCACGATGTATTCCTCCCTTAATCTCTTTTCTGGAAACAGTGATGCCATTTTGGCTTGAACAGCACACAGCTCACCCCGAGGCAGGCATCTGGCACATGAACATTTTTGCCAGAACAGCCAAAATTTTGTTAGGTTTTAAGCAGGAAGCCAGCCTCTCCTGTCTCCCCCGAGCTGTGAGTCAGGGGGACTGTTGTGCTGCTGACTGTCCCCTCTGCCCCCCAGGACTACTGGCTGTCCCTGCTCTACAAGCGCCTCATCGGTCCCAAGGTGCTGGCGATCCATGTGGCTGGTCTCCAGAGGAAGCCCCGGCCTGGCAGGGTCATTCGCGACAAGCTCCGCATTTATGCCCACTGCACCAGCTACCGCAAGTAAGTGGAGCAAGGGAGGCTGGGGGCTGCAGAAGGGGGATAAGTGGGACCCCCAGGATATGGGGACCACTGAGAATATGCTGGGGCAGGAGCCCAGGGTTAGGCTCTGGCAAGGCAGGCTGACTTCCCAGGGTAATTGCTCAGGCGCTGCTCTGGCCGCTGTAGCAGAGGTGATGTCTCCGATGAAAGTTATGGCAAGCCCGCACCTGGGAACGGGGCTGACCGGGCCAGTGCTGTGGTCGCCGGGCAGCCCCAGCAACACAGATCAAGGGAGTGGATTTCACAGGAGGGGCCCCAGTCGGTCGAGTTACCCGCCGGGCCGCGCTGCTGGGGAGCCCGGTCTGGTTATTGTTTCTGTGATAAGGTCTTTGAAAGCACCCCAGCGAGCTGGGGAGGGGGGCAGCCACCTTCTCCGCAGACACAAGTTGCTATTGTGGAGGAGGAGAGTCTGTTTCTTTACACAGTCCAGATGCTTTCAACATGCCTCCAGCTCAGTAGGAAACCTTGTCCAGTAACTGACAGGTGCAAAGTGCTTTATAGCTTTTGTGTGGGGCTGCCCGATTAGGCGGGGACAGAGGATCAGTGTCTGGACCTGTCAGTTAGGTGCCCGAGGCAGTGACGGCAGATGCCACTTGCGCACAGAGCTCCCCTCCGTTCTCAGCCTCCTCCATGTGAGGCCCCGGCGGGACTGCCCTGGCAGACACCAGCATGGCACCCCATTGAGCTGTGCCAGCTCATGCTGAGGAGGTGGGGGTTAGATTGGAAAGGTGTCATTGTAAAGCTGGGCTTCATAATAGGGAGGTGTCATCTCCCTGCAGTGGGGCAGCCTGGATGGTGATGTCCCCTCTGGATGGCTGCATGAGGCCAGTTCTTGCAGAGACCCCCAAACCACTCCCTGGAGGTGATGGTCCTGGGGCTCATGCCAATGCACTCCTCAGCTCCCACTCTCCCATTTGCAGCCACAACTACGTCCGGGGATCCATCACCCTTTACATCATCAACCTGCATCGCTCCCGGAAGAAAATCAAGCTGGCAGGGACGCTGCGGGATAAGATTGTCCACCAGTACCTGCTGCAGCCCTATGGCAAGGATGGGCTCCATTCCAAGTAAGTGCGATGCTGGCAGCTGGGGCTGCCACCGCCGCCCTGTCCTCGATGCCACCACCCTGACCCTCTTCTCCTCGTCTCACAGGTCAGTCCAGCTCAATGGGCAGCCACTGGCTATGGTGGACGATGGGACCCTCCCTGAGCTAAAGCCTCGTCCATTGCGGGCCGGCCGCACTCTAGTCATCCCCCCGCTGACCATGAGCTTCTATGTAGTGAAGAATGTCAACGCGCTGGCCTGCCGGTACCGATAGCCTGTGGCCCAGAACGGACCCACCGGCCCCACTCCTGCCCCCACGCCCTCCCCAGGACATGCCCGGCAGCCCACACAGCCTCGCGGCAGGGCCACGCCGGGCGGGCACCACGCCGTGCCCTCATCCTCGCACCCTGGATTCCCTCTGGCTCGGCACCCTCTCCCGCCCTGTGACCACAGAGCTTCGCTTGGCCCTGGCCACCGTCCCGCCGGAGCAGCGCGGCGGCGAGTGCGCAGGGCCTGCTGCGGTCCGTCCCGCAAAGCTGCGAGATGCACCCAGGG
>VZZY01022011.1:171673-203657 GCA_013400335.1 Eurystomus gularis
GGGACGGGAAGGGAGGAGAGGAGAGGGGAGGGGAGGGGAGGGGAGGGGATGCGCGGTCACGCGTGAGCGCTGACCCGGGAGCGTGTGCCCCAGGGCCCGGCGCTGGAGGACAGCCTCAACACCCTCTTCGCCCCCCTCATCATCTCCTGCACGGCGCTGCTAGAGAAACTCGGTGACACCTACACCTGCTTCGCGACCGAGCACGGGCGGCACCTCCACGTTCTGCACATGGTAGGGGCCGGCACCGGCACCGGGGACCGGAATGCCCCGGCCGGCCCCCGCCTGACCCTGCTGCCGGTTGCAGTTTGGGGACTGCCTGTACATCGCGGTGAACGGTGACGGGACAGAGAGCGAGGACGACCTGCGCCGGACGCTTTTCGTGCTGCGGCGCTTGGTGGAAGTTCACTGCGGGCTCGTCACGCTCGATTCCCACCTCATGCGCAAGGAGTGAGAGGGCATGGCCGGCCGGCACACCGGGGTGCCGGGGCAGCTGCCCAGCGGTGCCTTTGCGCAGCCCTGGGCTGGTGGGAGTGGGTGTCTGCAAGCTGGGACCTCCCTTTGCAGCAGGACCCTCTGCCTGCTGGGCTGCAGCTGGGTTTTGGGGTGCCCATCCCACCCGGGAAGGCAATGGCCAGCTCTCGGCTCACACTCTGTGGCTGTTGCAGGTTGCGGCCCGCCGATTCGGAGCAGCGGGAGCGTGTCTGGAGCCTGCTGCGGGGCCTGCTGGAGACCTACAGACGTCTGCGGGAGGAAGACCAGAGCTATGCGGTGGAGGTACTGTGCCCTGGGTTGTCCCTTGCCTTTCAGGCATCCCAGAAGTGTGAGCCCTGTGTGTCCCGGGATGTGGGAAAAGGCTCTGGGCTGGGGACTTTGGGGAGTCCCTGGGCTTCTCTGGATCAGTGGAAGCTCGAAGCTGCCCTGGGACTGCATGGCTGGGGCTGGCGGGGCTCAAGAGCCTTTCCCCAAACCTGCACCCCAGGCGGTGGAGCGGCTGATTCACCCTCAGCTGTGTGAGCAGTGCATTGAGTTCCTGGAGCGGCAGGTGGTGCAGTACATCAACACCAGCCCCGAGCGTGGCGGGGACGAGGTGGGCCATGCTTTCCTCCTGGTACACACCAAGCTGCTGGCCTTCTACTCCAGGTGAGCCTGGCCCCAGCTCCACCACCCTCCCTAGGGCAGCCCCTCATCCTCCTGACCAACCCATCCCTTCTCTGGCCTGCAGCCGCAATGCTAGCTCCATCCGCCCTGCCGACCTGCTCATCCTCATCCTCCTGGTGCAGGACTTGTACCCCAGCCAGAGTGCCGAGGAGGAACTCAGCCCTGAGGTGCTCCAGAGCAGGGTGTGGGGGGCAGTGGGTCGAGGTGCCCCCACGAGTGATGACTTGGCAGCCAGGGCTTCATTTTCTCCCCTCTTTTCAGAAGCCTGCAGCAGGGAAGGTGCCCCCACAGGGACCCAGGAGAAGTGAGAGCATCCCTGTGAGCAGCCCTGGCTCCCATGGAGCTGTGGAGAAGGACTCTGATGACCAGGTGAGTCCTGGGGATCGGGAGCTGCAAGGTAAGACAGTCTCTGGGCTACCTGCATAGCACCCATAGCTGACCCAGCTGTTCTTGCTGGTAGGACACAGACAATCTCTCCATGTCCGAGGTTTACTACACGCCTGAGCCCTCACCAGGCAGGCACAGCACAGGTGAGTGCCCAGCTGGGCAGCAACTCTGCCCCACGCCCTCAGCTCTGTGGAGCTTCCAGAGGCAGGGAGGGTGACCTGCCATGCTCCCTGCAGGCAGCGAGAGCTGGTCGGAGGGTGCTGAGATGCTGAGCACTGGGGAGGCAGATGGTGCAGACATCCAGGTGAGCAAGGAGTCCCCTGGTCCCTCCCAGCTCCACACCTCAGCCTGTCCTGGTGCTCTTTGCTGCTATGCATGCCCCAGCCTCTAGGGCTGGGGATGCACCCCACATCTGCTGTGTTGGGTGTAACCATGCAAGGGCTCCCTCTGGGCCATTGCTTATGATCTCTGCCCAGAGCTGTCAGCACAAGAGGGGCTGGGACTGCCTCCGAGCAGTCTGCTGTCTCCGTCTGCTGCCTCTGGACTTTCTGGGCTGCTTCCCTCTTCAGCAAGTGCTGACCAAGTTTCCTTTTCCTTTCCCTAAGACATTTGCAACCTGTGTCTTTGCAAGTGGCTTCCCTTCTGTCTGGGTCCCTGGGCACTTCCCTCACTGCTGATCTTTTGCCGTATGGCCCTTCTAGCTCTTCTGGTTCAGTCATGCCTGATTGTAGCTTTCAGGGTATTGCTTGTCCCTCCAGAGTGTCCTGGGTCGGTGCAGCTTGTCTTGCCTCTGTGGGGGTTAAGCATCTTCTCTCTCTCTGCAGATGGCAGAGGACTTGCTCCAGACCTTGGGGCCTCTGGTCCCTGAAGCTTCAAACCCCAGAAGGATCTTTCTAGATGCCAGCCTGCGGGAAGGCTACTGCCCCTTGCTGCCACACACCATGCACTGCCTCCCGCTCTGGCCAGGCATCTCCCTCGTTCTTCTGACCAAGGTGAGCAGCCTCTAAGGTGAGCAAAGTGATGCTGGGCTGGGTCCTGGCTGATCCACCTCTCCCCTCCCTGTCAGGGCCCCACAACCCAGGTGGCTGTCACCTTGTACCAGCTGCTGGATGGTTTCTTGGTGCTGGAGAGGAAGATGGAAGAGGGGCCAGAGGCAGGAGCCCCACGCTCCTACCCATTCCTGGCAGAGCTGCGGCAACGCATGGACAAGTTTGTGAAGAAGCTGAGTGGGCAGGACATCCAGGTGGGAGTGGGGATGCAAGGACCCCGTCCTCCTGTCCCCACAGCCTGACACTGGGCCCTGTCTTTCTCTAGTTGCAGAACTCCTGGGCGGACTTCAAGAACAAGATATTTTCCCGGAGCGAGCCTGGGAGCTCACTGGAGTGAGTACGGGGTGGCCAGGGAAAGTCTCTGGGGCAGGCAGAGACCTTTCCTAGCCCAGGGGGTGGCATGGCTGTCCCTGCAGAACCAGGGACCCAGGAGCCACACTCAGCACCATCCGTGTCTCCTGGCGCAGGCTGCTGCAGGCAGTGGCCAACGTGAAGCGGCAGCTCTGTTCTGTGTACCGCCAGCTCTTCCTGGCCTCCACTGGCCATAGCCTGTCCCAAGGGCTGCGGGATCGTGCCCAGAAACTGATGAGGTGAGTACCTGGAGGTGGCTGGCATCCCTAGGGGGCTGCCCCATATATACCCAGCTGTGCTGGGGCTTGCTGGGTGCTGGCCTTTCAGCACAACTCTTCTTTGCAGGGAGAAGCTGCTGGACTGGCGGGACTTTCTGCTGGTGAAGAGCAGGCGCAATATCACTATGGTGTCATACCCGTCCCTGCAGCTGGGAACCCAGCCCAGCAAGGAGGGGTCCTCAAGGGGGTAGCAGAGGTGGGAGTTCCCTCAAGAACCAGGCTCAAGAGGAGGAGTGTGGTGGGCTAAGGTAGTTTCCTCAAGGCTCAGGGGCTGTCTGGGAAGGGCACAAAAGTTGTTGGACACCCTTAACCCACCCCACATACCTGGAGGACTTTCCTGGCCTGGTGCACTTCATCTATGTGGACCGCACTGCCGGGCAGATGATGGCACCATCACTCAGTGTGACAGAGAAGTCCAGCTCAGAGCTGGGCAAAGGCCCTCTGGCCACCTTCATCAAGAGGAAGGTACTGCTTATGGGGATGGGAGTGGGATGGAGACCACAGGAAGGGGTGACAGTTGGAGGGTTTTCTGCTCAGGCTTCAGGAGCCCCTTGTCCCCCAGGTCTGGTCCTTGATTGCATTGGCCCGGCGATACCTACAGAAGGGCTACACAACATTCATGCTGCAGGATGGCGACTACTGCTGCTCCTACTTCCTCTGGTTTGAGAATGAGCTGGTACGTGGGGTGAGGAAGGGGCTGAGCCCCTCTCCCCTGGCATCTTCTGGGAGCAGGGCTGTAGGTATAGCTGGCTCCAGCTCCTCAGCAGTCCCTTCCCTGCTCCTGCTCTCATCTTTCCTCAGGGCTACAAGCTGGAGGTGATGGAGGTGCCAGTTCTCTCCGATGATTCTGTTCCCATTGGGATGCTGGCAGGAGACTACTACAGGTGAGTAGTTCCCAGCGCTGTGGTTTGGCACTAGGGCCCAGGCCTATGCTGACATGGAGGTCCCCTGTTCTTGCTGGGATGTGACTGCAGGGTGGTACCAGTGCTGTAGTGTCAGCGGGGTTGCACAAGCCCATCTCCTCAGCCTGGTGCTGTATTCCTGCCAGTGGACAGGTGCTGTGTCCTTGCCAGGCCCTTCCTAGGGGAAAGGTGGTTAGAAAAAGGATGCCAGTCTGCTGTGCCTGCTGAGTCCATGTCTTCTCCTTCCCAGGAAGCTGCTGCGTTACTACAGCAAGAACCACCAGTCAGAGGCAGTGAAGTGCTACGAGCTGCTGACTGTGCACCTGGGCATCATCCCTTCTGAGCTTGTGGTCCAGCAGGGCTGTGACTTGGCCCGGCGCCTCTGGGAGCCCTCCCGCATCCCCCTGCTCTGAGCTGCCTCCAGCCACCTCGGGGCCAGGATTAAAGTGGGTGCATGGGCATTCCCAGCAGCTGGGCTGCTTTCTGGATGTTTGTGAGCCATCAGCTGTACCTGTAGGCAGCCATGGGCAGCCTTCCCATCCTCCAGCCTGGCCAGGGCTGGCACTGCTCACTTTCCTGCTCCCCGGGGCCTTCCCTGGCACCCAGTGGCCTCTAAGGACAAGCAGAGAGTGGGGCTGAGAGGTAGTTGGCAAGTCACCATCTTGATGAAAAATGCATTTCCAAAGCCGGATTTATAGTGTTGGCTTGGCATCACCAACAGGCTTTGGCCAGAGAACAAAATAGCATAACGGAACCTATGTGGAGGAATGGGCCTGAGTGCATCCCCTTCTTTCTCCCCAGATGCAGGAGACAGGGCCCTCAGGGGCTTGGCAGGCTCTGGGGAGGTGCAGCCTGTCCTGCACCTCTTTCTCCGCACCCAGCTTACCAGGCACCAGTCAGCTGCGGGGCTGAGCTCAGTTGCGAGCAGGGGGTAAATCTGAGGCAGCTTACGTGCTTCCTAGGCACATCTGGGCCTGGTGCATGTGCAGACCCAATGAGCACAGCTTGAAATAGGGCCAGCCCCGAGGGATGTTGGCAGACGCTGCCCCTTGTCACTCAGTGCCACTCACTGGGTCTGGGGACAGTGATTCAGGGAGCACTGGACCATAGCAGGCCCTTTGCCCCCTCCTGCTGAGCAGGAATTTGCCCTGCCGGGCAGCAGTGCTGGGTTCGGGGCCAAGCTCACCCCAAAGCTGCCCCTTTTCCCACCACTTTCAAGGCTGTGCTTGGGGCTTGCCTGCTCGAGGTGGGCCAAGCTCCCCTTGTTCTGCAGTGCTTGTTGGCCCCTGGGTCCTCCCTGGAGCAGAACAGGGGCTTGGGGGCTCTCAGGCCCCTTTTCTGCCTGCCCAGTGCCTTCTTAGGATACAGGCTGGGGAGCACTTGGCATCCTGCTGAGCACCAGGCAGGATCTGACCCTGTCACTTTCTCAGCACCGGGGCTGTTCTCTGGAGCCTCTGCAACCCCCCAGCAAAGCTCTGCCAGGGTCAGCTGGCAGGGCAGCGCTCGATACATGTCCCTGTCCTGCCCAGCCTTCCTGCAAGCACTGGGACACAGTGTCCAGCCCTGCGCCAGGGCGTCCCCTGCCCTGGCCTCTGTCCTCTCCTTGTGCCCGGAAGCCCTGGGAGAAGTTCTGCTGTGAAAGCAAAGTCCAGGCTGCTGGGTGCTGGGCAGCCATGGCCAGGCACTGCAGAGCTATGACAGCCATGCTGCAGGCAGGACTGGGTATGGGAAGCCCTTCTCGCTGGTTGCGGAGCTGGCATCTGTCCCCGGGGGTGCGGCTGGCCCATGCTGGGGCTGCAGACCGGCTGCAGCGGGAGTATGATGCAGTGGTGATCGGGGCAGGTAACACAGGGCAAGGGAGCCAGTACTGGGCGGTGGGAGGCGGGCAGGGACCCCCGGCTGCCCTCTCCGCAGGGCAGACAACAGGGGGTCATGCCCAGGTGGGGACCACAGCAGTGCTGGGGATGTTGTAGACCCCCAGCATCCTCTTTGTGCCAGGGAGGGTGCAAAGATCTGGGATGGCTGGGCACAGCTGAGGCATCTGCCTTGAGCACCTCCCCATCCCCTGCAGCGATAGGGCCAGGGCTGTAGGGTCGGGGGGGATACTTCTGCTCACCTGTATCCCCGTGTCTAGTACCCCCTTATTTGGGTGGTTGCAGCAGCCCTGTGCCCCAGGCTTGGCAGGGTGTCCTGTGCCATGGGACCACCCCACTGCTGAGCTCAACTTGTCTCCCTCTCTCCTTGCAGGGCACAATGGGCTAGTGGCAGTGAGTATCAAGAGCTGGGTGCTGTCTCTCCTCCATCTCCAGGGGACAGCAGGGGACCCCAGGGTCTGCACCATGGCAAGGGAGGGTATTGGTGGCAGTGCCCATATGCCTGGGGACGCCCACAGGGCTGTGGGGAGTGGGGACCTCCCTGGTAAGGGAGGGCAACAAGTGCAAGTGGCTGCTCTGGGCGGTGAGGGCACATCCAACCTGAAGGGGTGGGCAGTGTGATGCCATGCTCCCTCCAGGCTGCCTACCTGCAGCGGGCAGGGGTGCGCACGGCTGTGCTGGAGAAACGCCACGTGCTGGGTGGTGCAGCTGTCACGGAGGAGATTGTGCCAGGTACCTCTGCACGTCCCCTGTCCCCTCACCCCCAGCTAGCCCTGGACATGGGCATCTTCCACTGCCCCATGTCTCCCAGGCTTCAAGTTCTCCCGGGCATCATACCTGCTCAGCCTGCTGCGGCCGCAGATCTACACCGAGCTAGAGCTGCAGGTATGGGCACACATCCTTAACCAGGCTGCTGGCACCTCCAGGCACCTTGGCAGGGTGAGCCCGCGGCCAAGCTGTTTCTGCAGGGTGGGTCCTGCTGTCCCTGTCTTGCAGCGGCATGGTCTGAGGGTGCTCCCACGGGACCCCTACTCCTTCACCCCACTGCTGGAGGACAGGAGCTCCCCACGCTCCCTCTTGCTGGGCCACAACATGGCCCAGACCCAGCAGCAGATCGCCCAGTTCTCCCAGAAGGATGCTCAGGTACTGTGGGGACAAAGCCCCCAAGGGGCTGCCCTGCCCATGAAGCAGCAGGGATGCTCCTGGGTGGGGTATCCATTGCACCCACCATGGTGCAGTCCCTGTTGTCCCTGCTCTGTCCTCTTTCAGGCTTATCCTGAGTATGAGGCGTTCATGGGGGGCTTGGTGTCAGCCCTTGACCCATTGCTGGATGCCCCCCCAGTGGATACATCTGTCCTGGGGCAGGGCCCCCTGCTCCAGCAGCTCAGGGCCCTGCGAGCTCTGTGGCCCCTGCTGCGGGCAGGTATGTCTGGGATGCTGGGGGACCTGGATGGCAACAGATATTTGCCTGCACCTGGGGTGGGCGATGCAGAGCTGCCCCTTTCCCAGGCACAGGTTCTTCAGGACCACCAGCCGGGCTTGCAGGCTTCCCCACCTTGGTCTTGCTGCCTGGCCTCCAAACCCGGCTGTGCATGGGTAGCCAGCCTTGGCACAGCCATGTGGGCCTCACACCACTTCTCTACCCCCAGGGCTGGCACTGGGAAGGCGTCTGCCCCACTATTATGAAGTGCTCACAGCCCCCATCTCCAAGGTGAGTGCCGGCAGCAGCAGCGTGGAGCCATGGGCTGCCTCGCTACCTGCTGTGGCAGCTCCCTGCACCGAGCCCGGTGCTCTCCTTCTCTCCTGGGCCAGGTCCTGGATCAGTGGTTTGAGTCAGAGCCCCTGAAAGCAACTCTGGCTACTGATGCCGTGATTGGAGCCATGGCCAGCCCCCACACCCCTGGCAGCGGGTGAGGCTCTCTTCCCCTGCAGGGCTTATGGCTGCACTATCCCCCCATGCCATCCTCTGTGCCAGCAGCTCCTTGGCTCTGCTGCACCCTGGTAACCCATGCCCCACCCCACTGCCTCTCCCTCCCAATGCCTGCTCAGCCTTGCCAGGGTGGTTCAGGGGTTGGGGCTGGGCAAGGAGCTGCCCCCCATACCGGCCATATGGCTCTGCTAAGTGGTCCCCACATGCCCCTTTGCTGTTTGGACAACTCTGTCCCCAAGTCAGGTCAAGTCCTGGCCAGTGGTTTTTCCCTGTAACTGATCTGTGGGGGTCATGGCACCATCCTCACTATGCCTGTGCAGAGGATAGACCTGTCCTCATGGCCAGTCACTAACATGGGGTCCTGCCACTGTAGGTACGTGCTGCTGCATCATGTGATGGGTGAGCTGGAGGGACAGCGGGGAGCCTGGGGCTATGTGGCTGGTGGAATGGGGGCCCTGTCCCAAGCCATTGCCCGTGCAGCAGCTGCCCAGGGAGCCCACATCTTTGCTGAGAAGGTACAGGGTATTAGGGCACAGGAAGCTGCATGGCCAGCCTGCAGTGAGGATACTCTTGGTCAAGTCCTGTCCCCTCCATCTGCCCAGGCAGTGTGCCACGTACTGCTGGGCAAGGACGGGCGGGCGGAGGGCGTTGCACTGCAAGACGGGATGGAGGTGAGGAGCAAGCTGGTGCTGTCCAATGCCTCCCCCCAAATAACCTTTCTGGAGCTTGTCCCCCAGGTAAGGGCTGCCCAGGGCTGGTGGGAGCTTGGTGTGGCAGCATCCCCCAGGATGCACTGCCTCCTTACAGCCAGCCTCTGCACTGGCTTTTCCCATGCCAGGAGCAGCTGCCAAAGGATTTTGTTCAGCGAATCCAGCAGGTTGACACGCGCTCCCCTGTCACCAAGATCAACGGTAGGTACCAGTGGGGCCATCTCCTCTGCTGTCCCCACTGGAGGGACACTGGCACCAGGCTCAGCAAGAAGCTGCACTCCATCCCCTCCTCCTGTGCCCAGTGGCAGTGGATCGGCTGCCCAGCTTCCTGGCTGCCCCCAATGCCCGTGACAGCCGGCCGCTGCCCCACCACCAGTGCTCCATCCATCTCAATTGTGAAGGCACCCACCTCCTGCATCAGGCCTTCACTGAGGCCACCCATGGGCACCCCTCCAGCAGGTAGGAGCTCGCAACAGCACACCTCAATGCCCCAGCAAAGGGGTAGGATGACCATGGCAGGTGGTGCTGCAGGAAAAGGTTTGGGGTGGCTGAGTTCCCCTCTGCCTGCCCAGCTGGTGTCTTACTCCCCCAGGCCCATGATTGAACTCTGCATCCCCTCAGCACTGGACCCAGGGCTGGCCCCACAGGGCTGCCACGTCGTGTCCCTCTTCACCCAGTACACCCCCTCCGTGCTGGCAGGCGGGCAGCCATGGGACGAGCAGGCCAGAAATGCATACGCGGATATGGGTACATAATGCATACATGGACCTGGGTAACACCAGGAGTGCTGGTCCCTGCCCGTGGGCAGAGCTGCCCTGAGCAGCTCCGGCCACCATGTTCCCCCATACTGCCCACCAGTCTCTCCATCCCTCTCTAGTATTTGACTGCATCGAAGCCTATGCCCCAGGGTTCAAGTCATCTGTCATCGGCAGGGACATCCTGACACCACCAGACTTGGAGAGGATATTCGGGCTGCCTGGTGGGGTGGGTACCATGCAGGCTCAGCTCTGAGCATTACTTCAGTGCCAGCACTGGTGGGCATACAGCATTAGGCCAAGCGCAGCCAACTCACACAGAGGTCTTCTTGCAGAACATCTTCCATGGAGGGATGTCTCTGGACCAGCTATACTTTGCCCGGCCAGCACCATCCTACTCAGGCTACCGGTCCCCAATTCCTGGCTTGTACCTGTGTGGAAGCGGAGCCCACCCTGGTAAGCAGGCCTGGGAGTTGGGACCCTCCTGGGGGGGGGCTGCAGGATTTGGCAGGTGCATGTGGAAGAAGAACAAGGACAGCACAGAATGGGGGGTGTCCACCCCCGTCTCTGCCCTTGCACAGGCAGGGCAGTGAGGCAGCTCCACTGGTGCA
Source organism: Eurystomus gularis (assembly GCA_013400335.1). NCBI lineage: Eukaryota > Metazoa > Chordata > Aves > Coraciiformes > Coraciidae > Eurystomus > Eurystomus gularis. The sequence continues at coordinate 181,679 of VZZY01022011.1, forward strand.
GCCCTGGGCTCCATCTCCTGGGGCTGGATCTGCCCACCACTCCCCACTTCTGTTCACATTCAGGAGGAGGAGTGATGGGAGCAGCGGGACGCAATGCTGCCCAGGTGGCCCTCAAGGACTTCAGGCACCTGTGATACCAGTGGTGACACCGCTTTTGCCTGTGCAAGGCTATGGCTGCAGTGAGCCATATTGACTTCATGCAGAGACCTGCCTGTCCCCATTTTGCTTCCCAGGCACTGCAGGGCAGCAGCATTCCCTGAGAGCAGGGGGGGTGCAGGCTAGCAGGTACCCTTGTTCTCCTAGCTGCTACCATCACCTTGAACATGTGGCTGCTCCCAGCTTGCCACAGCCTAGCCTTGTCCAGGTGGCTTCTGGGCACCAGGCAGCCATGGCGAGCCTCACTCAGCCTCTCCCCATGCCTGTGGAAATAAACCCTTGCCTAGCCTCTCACTGAGCACTCTCAATGTGGTTTTTCAGCTCTTCATGCAGCTCCCAATGTACCAACATAGGGGGCTGCACTGGGCCATCTGCTCGGTGGCTGGTGATGCAACCCTGGGGGAGCTGCCAAAGGGGACAGGCATATCCCAGAGCAGTGACTGGGGACAACTAGCCCCTTGGCCTCTCCTGCACTCACTGATGCAGGCTCGGGTGCATGCAGGGCTATTTGGCTGAAGCTACCCAGCCCCGAGCTCGCCTGGACCGCGCCAGGGTGTCTAGAACAAGAAGGGAACTAGGAAACTGCTTGAGACCTGCTTTGCTACCTGGAGCCCTCAACACTCATCTGTCCCCCAAGTCCTCAGTGGCTGTGGGTACAGCAGCCATGCACCCAGCAGCTCAGAGGCTGAAGGAACCAGGACTGGCAGCTGCCGCCCTCCATGTCCGTCCAACCCCTGTTATTCCTGCTGGGAGCTGCCTTGCACCTGTTCTGGCCCCGTCCCTCCATGCCCAGGGCAGATGCTCCATGCAGCCCAGCAGCTCTCGCTGGCTGTCCCTCAGCCAGTGGCAGGCCTGGGGTGTGCCCCTATCCTGGGCTGCTCCCAGAGCCGCTCGCTGCAGATTACAGAGCTCACATCCTCTCCCTGCCCTCTTCCTCCCCCGGACAATGCTCCCGATTCAGCCTCCCGCCGAGCCCTAAATAGGGTGCTGCCAAGCTGAGCTGTTGCACCTGAGCTGGCTGAATCAATATTGACCGGCCAGGAATAGTCCTGCAGCCCTCTGAGAATAGCCCCGCACGCCGCCCCACTGCCCACGGCTTCCCGTGCACGGGGCTGCCCTGCTGCCGGCCACGTATTTTTAGCTGGCTGCCCAGGGCTGCAGGTGCTGGCACCCAGTGAGCCCTGAGGGGTGGCAGTGAGGGGGATGGCAGGGAGGGGGACACCTCCAGCCTGCCACGGTCACAGAGCGGCAGGATGCAGTGACTCCATTGCGGCGCAGGTTGGCAAGTCTCAGGTATGGGGGAGCCCACTGGACCCCCTGCTGCCCTCTTCTTGCTACCCCCAGGAGCAGAGACAGAGATGGGCGTGTGACTCTGCACCCGCCTGCCCTGCGCCCCTGCCAGCATCTGCCTTGGAGGGGGGTTCAGAGGGGGCCTCTGGCCTCACAATTGAGTAACTGAGCTTCGAAACGTCGAGACACGAATGAGTCATGGGCTCCGCTGCTGGCACCAGCCCTACCCTTCCCCAGGACATTCCACGGCCCCCATGTTGGGGCTGGCCAGGGACTGCAACCCCAGGAGATGCTCCAGTGTGTGCCCCGAGCCCGCTGGGGCACAGGGCTGAGAAGAGGGTGCCCTGCGAGGGGGGCCCGTGGCCATGCACCCCTGCATGCCCGGGGGTGCTGGAGGCTCCCGCGGGACCTGGCGATGAGCTCACGGGCTATTCCCGACCGTGTTGATCCTGGCTCCTCCCGGCAGGAACCAGCTGCTTTGACTCCAAACAAACAGCCCAGTGGCCACCGCCACATTCCTGGGCGGCCCCTGGCCACGGCGAGGGCACAGGGCTTCCTGTTTATCCCCATCCCACGGCGTGGCACGGTTGGGCGGCTGGGCAGCGGGGTTCCCCGGGGACTGGCAGCGCCCCAAGCCAGAGGTTGCTCCCGGGGCAGGTCGGAGGGGAACATCCCCCGTCTCCACATGCCGCTGAGGGGAACTGCACCTGAGAGCCCCCACAGCCGGCCTGGCTCGGGCATGGCCCGGATGATGCCCCAAGCCCCGGAGTGACCCTGCTCTGGGCTCCTGGTGCCACCCCACAGCCTCCTCCTGTCTCTGTGCCCCCCCAGGTCCTGGCCCCGCTGCAGCAGCACTACGGCCCCCATACCTGCTCGAGCTGCGGTGTAGGGTGGGAAGGGGGTGTCCCTAATGTGGCAGTTCATCACCCCCAGAAAACCCCTGCTCTGCCTGGCTGGGGGCCAGCCCCACGATGCGGTGGTGCTGGAAGGGGTGCATACCTGACTGCGGGCATTGGGTTCATTCTGGGGGAGGAGATCCAGGCTCACGGCGGGTAGGGGCTATCTCAGGGGTGCTCGGCCACCCCCCCAAGCTGAGGGAGGGGAACACGACAGGGATTGAGGCAGGAGCATGCTTGCCCCAGTGTAGCAGAGGAGGGCCGGGGTGCAGGGCTGGGTTCCGGGAACGGTGCGGGGGGGCCGCAGCAGGGCTGGGCAGCGCGGGCTCCCCCCGGGGAGGCCCACCTCACCCCACCCGGCCCACCCCACCCCGCCGCGCCATAAAAGCGGCGGCAGTCGGTGTTCGGCAGCGGGAGAGCCGGAGGGAGTCAGCAACGTGTTCCCACGCTGCTGCCTGTCCCACGCCGCTGCCTGTCTCGCACCGACACCCCCTGCCAGGGTGAGTGCCGCGGATGGCCCCGGGGAGTGGGGAGGGTTTGGGCACCTGGGCAGGGGGTGCGCAGCAACCCCGCTAGTGCTCTGATTGGGGATGCAGGGGAAGAAGTGGGGTGATGGGGGACAGGGGCTGGGTGCACGATGGCAATGGGACCTTAGTGTCCAGCACAGGGTTCAGATGGGAGATGAAGGGGGGGCGGGGGGGGCTCTGTGGGGCCCCCACCCATGGCCCGAAGCATGGGGCAGGCAGGAAGCGACCAGGACAGGACAGCCTTCATGGGGCTGCCAGTGGCTGTGGGCAGCCAGGGCTGCGGGTGCCTGGGAGGGCTATACCAGGTCTGGGGGACACCGGCAAAGGGCAGGTAGGTGTGGGGCTGGGGCTGAGCTCCAGGGTGGAGGATACTGCGAGCTGTGCGTGGCAGGGATTGGCCCCTGCATTCCACACAGGGCAGGAATAGGGATGTCATTGCCGTTTGAGGGGGCATGCTATCCCTCCACCATCACCCATCTCCTGGGGCACAGAGCGGCTGCAGCAGCATCCCCCACTCTACCACGGTCCCCAAGGGCTCGGTGTTGTGTTGTCCCCAGGCAGCCCAACCCCGGAACCACGATGGTGATGCCAGCTCGAGAGAGCCCCATCCTGCTGCCGCTGGTGCTGCTGCTGTGCTGGGTGGTCCCTAGCAGGCAGGAGCCAGCCCGGGTGCAGCTGCGGCTGATGGGGCCACGGGGGCCAGCCGGGGAGGGTCGGCTGGAGGTCCTGTACCAGGGGCGCTGGGGCACTGTCTGCGACGACGGCTTCGACTTCCAAGCGGCCACGGTCGCCTGCAGGCAATTGGGCTACACCGCGGCCATCACCTGGACCCATAGTGCCACCTATGGCCAAGGGGAAGGTGAGGGGAAGGGGGGACAGGTGGGGAAGGGGGGGCAGGGGGTCCTGGAGAGGGTGATGTGCTTAGTGCTGCTGGCTGGAGGAGCCTGCCCGGGGGGACTGTGGGTGTGGGCAGCCTACGGGAGGCACCGGATGGGGCCCATGGTGCTAGGGAGGGAGATGAGGACCCCCCCAACAGTCAGCCCCACCCTGTGTGTGTCCCCCTAGGCCCCATCTGGCTGGACAATGTGCGGTGTGGGGGCAGCGAGGGCTCCCTGGCAGAGTGCATCCACAATGGCTGGGGCACCAGTGACTGCCACCATGGTGAGGACGCCGGCGTGGTGTGCTCGGAACAGCGTCTGCCCGGTGGTCCCCACCAGGCCATCACCTCTGGTCACCTGGGAGAGGTGAGCAGGGTCCATGGGGTTCTCCTGTGCCCAGCAGTGTACATGGGGGGGACTGGAGCAGGTCCCTCTGACCTGTCCACTTGTCCCCATTCTGGATGCCTTGCCCTTGATGCCAGAACCCCTATGCCCACCCCTGTCCCACTGCAGCAGGTGCCAGGGCCGAGCCTGGAGGAGGTGCGTCTCAAGCCCATCCTGGCATGGGCCAAGCTGAGCATGCCAGTGACAGAGGGTGCCGTGGAGGTGAAGCACAACGGGCGCTGGAGGCAGGTGTGCGATGCTGGCTGGACCAGGAACAACAGCCGTGTAGTCTGCGGGATGCTGGGCTTCCCCCAGCAGAAGCACATTGACACCAGCTTCTACCGGTAGGGATGAGAGAGATCCACAATGTAGCCATGGTGCATGTGAGGCAGGGTGCCTGGCTGAACATGCCATAGGGGCAAGAGACCAGGGGATGTCAGGGAAGGGATACATACATGGGTGGGTGTGCGGGATGTTGGTATGGCCTAGCCATGCCTAGATCCCCTTCTTGGGCCCTTGATGAGGGACAGAATGGGCTCAGCAGCAGCTGGGGGGCTGCGGGGACTGTCACCAGGCATGGCCGGAAAAGCATGGATGGAAGGAGAGGCAAGTGGCCCTCAGCGCCTCCACCCCCGCCTCGGGCTGGGGCTATAAATACAGCCTATAATGAGCCCCTGCTGGTGCCATGAGTCGTGCAGTCCCGCTGGGGCACATGGCACAGCCAGGCTTGGCATGGTAATTGCCAGTGGGAAGATGAACTGTCCTCACTCTGCCATGTCGTGGAAGGATGCCACAGCTCCAGCTCCTGCCATGGGGTACTGGAGAGGGCAGGGATGAAGGAATGGGGGATCTGGAGCCCTTCAAGGTTGGCATGGCCTCCCCAACCTCCCATCTCTGTGCACCCACAGGAAGCTCTGGAACATGAAGCTGAAGGACCCCAACTCCAGGTAGGGTTCAGCCCCAGGCAGGGGCACCCTGGGTGGGCACCCAGCGCTAGTGTTGGGTGAGGCAGAGTCTCTGATGCTCAAGCTGACGCTGGCCCTTGCTTCCCTCCCTCGGCAGCCTGAAGACTCTCATCCGGAAGAACAACTTCTGGATCCACAGGGTGCGATGCCAGGGCACGGAGCCCCAACTGGCCCACTGCCCCACACAGGTGGCCCCACCAGCCCCTCGCCAGCACGCCTGCCCCCACGGCATGCACGCCATCGTCAGCTGCCTTCCCGGCCCTGCCTTCCAGAAAGGCAAGGGCAGGCGCAAGACCTCCTCAGGGAAGGTGAGCCCTGTCATGGGCCCGCACCCCATCCTGCCAATGGAGAGTCCCAGAGCCAGGCAGAAACCAGCCACCCTGCTTGCACCCATGCCCATGGTGCAGGTGAGCGGTCATGCCCTCGGCCTCTGACCGGCTGCTCTCTGTGCACAGGTGCTCCCGGTGCGGCTACGAGCGGGCACCCACGCCGGTGAGGGCCGGGTGGAGGTGCTGCGCCATGGGCAGTGGGGAACTGTGTGTGACAAGCAGTGGGACCTGGTTGCTGCCAGTGTTGTGTGCCGGCAGCTGGGCTATGGGACGGCAAAGCAGGCCCTGGTAGGAGCCCGGATGGGCCAAGGTGAGGCAGAAGGCTTGAAGTGTCACAATAGGGAAAGCCCCTGGTTTACTAGGTGCTGCTGGAGCATCCTAGGATGTCCAGGCAGCTCCAGCCTGCACTGGGATGGGGTTCCTGTGGATCCTCTTGCCATAGGCAATCCTGTGTTCACAGGGGACCCCCAGATCAGGGGGAGGAGAATCGGGTCCTCCCTGCTCCAGGATGGGCATGGAGCAGGGAGTGCTGACCCTCTCTCTGCTTCAGGCCTGGGGCCCATCCACATGAGCGAGGTACGATGCACTGGCCACGAGCAGTCCCTGGGTGAGTGCCGCTTCCAGGATGCCGAGCAGAGCGGGTGCCGGCATGAGACTGATGCCGCTGTCCGCTGCCACATGCCCCACATGGACTTCCAGAGCCAGGTGAGCCCCTACCTTCTCCCCAGAGCCTGTGAAGCCCCAGCCCCTGTCCCTCAAGCTCTGTGCCTGGTGTGGATGCTCAGAGCAGCCCCCAAGGTAGCCCAGGTGATGGGGGAACACAGAGCAGCACACTGATGGGGGTCTGCAGGATGAGCTGGTGGCAAAAGTGGTCTTGGGGGGAGGAAAGGAGGAAGAGGAAGGTGGGGGAGATGTTCAGCTGGATGCATGGGGCTGCTTGCCCCATTGCAGTGCTGGGGGTCTGCCCTACGCTCCAGCTCAGCCACTCTTTGCCTGCAGGTGCGGCTGGCTGGTGGTCGCAGCCCTGAGGAGGGTGTGGTGGAGGTGCTGGTGCCGGTGCAGGGGCAGCTGCAGTGGGGCACAGTGTGTGGGGCACAGTGGGGGCTCAACGAGGCCATGGTCGTCTGCAGGCAGCTGGGGCTGGGCTTTGCCAGCCATGCCCTCCAGGTGAGCAGTGTCCCAGCCTGGGGCCTGGGCTGCAAGGGGTCCAATGTGGTGCGGGCATGCGGTGGCTGGGAGCTCTGGGCGACACAGCCAGGAGAACAAGCCCTGGTGGTTGTGCTAGAGCAGGGGAGGTGAGGTGGGTGCTGGCAGAGGGTGTGAGGGCTGGTCCAAGTGCTGTGCTTCTCCTCTGCCCAGGAGACGTGGTACTGGGCAGGCAGCCCCGATGCCACCCAGGTGGTGATGAGCGGGGTGCGTTGTGCAGGCACTGAGCTGGCCCTCCAGCAGTGCCAGCGCCACGGCCCCGTTCACTGCCCCAGTGGTGGGGGACGCTTCTCAGCAGGGGTCACCTGCACCGCCTGTGAGTACTGGGAGCCCCCGGGGTACCACTGGGAGGAGGCACTCCCAGCTCTCTGGCACAGAGAGCAGGGGAGGCTAGGGAGGGTGGGATCACCTGCTCCATCCCCACTGATCCCTTCCATGCCAGATGCCCCAGACCTGGTGATGAACGCCCAGCTGGTGCAGGAGACAGCCTACCTGGAGGACCGGCCGCTAGAGCTGCTGTACTGTGCCCATGAGGAACGCTGCCTCTCCCGCTCTGCTGACCACATGAACTGGCCCTATGGCCACCGCCGCCTCCTCCGCTTCTCCTCCCAAATCCACAACCTGGGCAGAGCAGATTTCCGACCTAGGATGGGGCGCCACGCCTGGACCTGGCACCAGTGCCACCGGTGAGTGGCCCATGGGCAGGTCTGGCAGGGGGCTGCCCCCTCCCTGGGCCAGGCAAGACATGGTGGCGGCTGGCCCGCCCAGGGTAATTAGCGGCATCCGTGCTGGCACTGTCATTATGGCTTTATTTGGCTTCAAGTGTGTAATTTGCTCAGAGCCTCTGGGTGCTGCTCGTTCCCTGGGGCGGCTGGGCTGGCCACGTGCTCCCCAGCCAGGCACTGGCCCCACGCTCAGCCCCTGTCCTTGCAGGCACTTCCACAGCATTGAGGTCTTCACCCACTATGACCTGCTGACACTCAATGGTTCCAAGGTGGCTGAAGGGCACAAGGCCAGCTTTTGCCTGGAGGACACCAACTGCCCTGAGGGTAGGTGCCAGCTGCAGAGCTGCCACTGACCCCCCTGTCCTGCTCCCCAGGGTAGGTTCTGCCTGTGCTCTCCCTCACCTCCCTCCCTCCTGAAGGTCTGCATCGACGCTTTGCCTGTGCCAACTTTGGGGAGCAGGGGGTGAGTGTGGGGTGCTGGGACACTTACCGCCACGACATTGACTGCCAGTGGATCGACATCACTGATGTGCTGCCAGGCAGCTACATCTTCCAGGTATGGGGACAGAGGGGCAGAAGAGGCACCGAGCCACCAGAGCTCAGGTGGCCTCCATGCGAACCACCAGCACACCTCACCCTGCACATCAGGGTGCTGCTCTGCACCGAACAGTGCATGCCACAGCCCTGCTTGGGCAAGGCACAGCAGCATTCTGGGAGGGGGCCAGTGGTGCCCCTAGCCTTGCCCCTCACCCTCCCCAGGTGGTTGTGAACCCCAAGCATGAGGTGGCCGAGTCGGATTTCTCCAACAACGTGATGCAATGCCAGTGCAAGTACGACGGGCAGCGCATCTGGATGCACAGCTGCCACACGAGTATGGAGGGACAGGAACAGAGGGCGGGATGGTGGGCAGGGTGGGAGAGAGTCATGGGGCTAGAGGTGTCACAGCTCCTTCCTCCTCCTCCCCAACCACAGCTTCATTCTCCCCAGGTGATGCCTATGGAGCCGATGTGGTGAGTGATCTGGAGCGACGGGAGCGCCTGGCCAACAACCTCGTGTGACACCTTGGCATCATGCTTCCGGCAGCACCATGGGGCAGCCTGGTTCCCACACCCTGGCCCTGGCAGCACCAGACTGAGCTCAGGGACTCAAAAGACTCATGTATTTATTGATGCTGCTGCAGAGGATGGAGACAAACACTGGGGCCAGCAGGGAGCACCCAGGAGTGCCCAGCCCTGCGTGGCTATCAGGACCTGCAAGAGGGGCCCGGGTACTGCAGCAACCCCCACCTACACAGCTCTGGTCACCACCAGGATGACTACCTCAGCCTGCCCACCCAGCTCCCCTCCCCCCCCAGCAGGCTCAGGACAGGCTCAGGCCACTGCCACCCATGCACCAGTCCTGTCCTCAATAAAGGTGCTGTGCTATAGAAGAGGAGGTACCCCCTTTATCAACTCCCCCACCATCCCCTGCATCCTCTGTGGTCTTCCTCACCAGGACCACAGATCTGCTCCCCAGCCAGGAACAACCCTGGTCAAGGCAATGTTCCTCTGGCCAAGCAGTGTGTCCCCCTGCCACCTATGGCCAGCAGCCACCCCACTGCCTGCATGTGGCTGGTGCCAAGCAGCTCTGGCATGCCACCAGCAGTCCCCACTGGCCAGGGCACCCTGGCCCTGAACTGCCTGGCCCTGTGTGCACAAAGGCACCAGGCCAGCTCTGTGTCAGTGCAGGCCAGCAGCCAGCCTGCTGGCCGCTATGGCTGTCGCTGCCATGCCGGGCTTTCCCAGGCTGCTCTGGCAGCTTCCCAGCCCCAGAAGCAGGGATGGGACCACTCTGTTCCTCAAATCTGTTGCTCCTGGGCACAGGGTGGGGACACCGTGCCCTTGCTGTCTGTGTTTCTTTCCTCCTGTGGTTTCTAGCAAATTTTTTTTAAAGAAAATAAATGGGAATATTCACCACCGACCCACACTTTGTACTGCCTGGTCATAGCAAGCCAGGTACCAGTCACTGCCAGGACAAGCTGAGTTGTACCCACACGTGACAGTCCCCACATGTGGAGGAGCTGCTGGGGATGGCAGTGATGTGCTGGGGTGGCCCGAGGCCAGGGGAGGTTCTCTCCACCACGTCAGGGTTCAAGGGATGCTGGACGGTGGTGAAGATGCCTTCCGCATGAGAGCAGCTTCACGCCCTGCAATTTCCCCTGGCTTAGCCACGAGTGGCGGCCAAGACGGCTCCCAACTGGCAGCATGAGGGCAGGCAGCCACCACCGCGGGGTCATGACCGCTCCACCGCCGCCGAGCTGGGGGACAGCCAGGGGACACAGGGCAGCCACATGAGTCCTTCAGAGCAGGCTGGGGCAAGGCAGCCATGACTGAAAACACATAGGGGTGGTGGAAAAGTGCCATCCCCATCATTAACTGCTGTGAAGGGGAGTCCCACAAACCGTGGCCTTGGGAGCTTGGAGGGGGAGGGGGCTACAGGGCAGGAGTGCTGGGGCACACAGGGCTGGTTTTTGGGTGCTGAGATGACACAAAGCAGAGGAGCCAAAGGCAGGTCCCAGCCGCTTGCCCGCCTGGGGCAGGGCAGGAAGCCCCCAGCTCACCAGGGCCCGCAGCGCAGCCACATCACAGCCCCACGTGCAGTGGGAACGCAGCCCCACCCGTGCACTGACAAGAGCCCCACTGTTCCAGGCCACAGCAGCTACGTGGAAGTAAACAGCGTCCCTGCCAGCACATTCCTGCCCGCTGCCCTGCCCGAGCCCTCCTGCCTGCACCCCCACCACCCTGCCGGGGACACCCACTGCCTGGGAGGGGTGGACAATCCCGCAGGGGCCATGAGCGCAGCCCCCAGCCTACAAGGCCCACGGCATGCAGGAGCACGGAGAGCCACAGCCAGGCCAGGCACAGTAAAATAAGTGGTATTTATTAGCAAAATAAAGGACAGAAACTCTGGCTCACAAGGCCCTGCCAGGCGGCCAGGACCACCCCGCACAGCCCCACGTGCTCACTGCTGAGCTCCCCATGTCTCACCGGCTGCTCCCACTACAGCGGCTAGCACCAGGGGTCCTGCCCTGGGCAGGATGGGCAAAGCTGCCTGATGGCGACAGCATCAATATGGCCCTAGCCAGCCTGTACTCATCCTGCTCGGCCCTTTCTGTGGAGCAGCCCACTGCTTTTGGATGAAGTGCAGGATACATCCCAGCTCTGAGATGCAGGGTGCCCTGCGAGCTCACAGAAGGGCCCAGGCACCCAAGGGGGGTTCCCAGTGGGGCTGAAGGTATAGCCTCCTGGCTCAATCCCGGCCCTCCCAGGCATCCTCTCGCTGCTTGTTCTCCAGCCGCTTCCTTTCTGCAGAGACAAGAGCAGGGTCAACCCCAAGTCCCCATCACCCCACAGCCATCCACTTCCCCCCAGAGGTGGCTGGAGTCTACCCTGGCACACACCTCTCCCACCCAGCACCCTGTGAGAAGGGGCATCTACAAGGAGGGTCCACATGAACTGCATCCCCCCCCCACAGTCATCCAAAACTCACCCCGGGCTTCTTGCAGCTTCCTCCGCTCAGCATCTCGCTGGGCTGCTGTCTGGTTGCTGCGCACCCCCAGGGCACCAATCACCAGCCGCCTGGCCAGGGCAGATGAAGTTTCAGGGCGCTCCTTGGCTGGTTGCAGGTAGTCTGGGTGAGTGGAGATGGGGGACATCAGTAGGGGCATCCCAGGAGGGACAGAGCAGCCAGCACAGCTCCACAGCAGCACAAGCTGGCATGAGGCAGCATCACTCACCAGCATACGCCCTGGCTTTGGCTTTAGAGGCACGGGTGCCCTGGGAGAGTGGGCGCGTCTTCACCATCAGGTGCTTGGTGCTGAGAGCATCACGTGCTGCAGGGAGAGAGGAGCTGTGTCTGCATGTGGGGCCAGCCCCAGGACCTGGCCACGGGAGAGGCAGGGATACCTTCCCTTTTCCCATCCCCAGACGAACTGGGAGCCATACCTGTTATGGGGCTGGAAAAGATGCCCAGGGCATGTGTATCATCCACCCACTTAATATCAAAGCCTTTTTTCCTGCCAGAAAGAGGGAAGCTCAGCAAGGCATCAGCACCGGGTGGGCAGGCACCTGGAGCAGAGTCCAGGCAGAGGACCCCAGCACCGGGGATGGGGACAGTGCTAGCAGACTCACTGATAGCTGCAGAAGACACGCAGCAGGTCCTCAGTGCGGAAATCCGAGGGGAAATCATAGATCTCGATGACATGGGGCAACTCAGCATCACTGAGGTCCAGTGCAGCAGGCTGGGCCCTGTAGTAATCGAAGCGGGGTGACTGCTGGCTCTCCCGGCGCTTCTCACCCCCCAAGAGCTGCAGAGGTGGAAGAGACACAGTGCTGAGCAACCTGTAACCACCCACCCCACATCAGCTCCTGATCCATGGCAAGTGCTCTCCTGGAAGCAGTCCGGCTCCCGCACCTCACCCCAGCACTGGATGGATTAATGGCGTTGAGATATTAGGAGTTATCGACCAGGGTTCTCATGCCACGCACTTGCTTTTCCCATTACCAGCATCCCTTCACTTGCCATGCGCTGTGGTCCCACCAGGGATGTGCTAGGAATGGGGCTGGTGAGACAGAACATGCACCCCCAAGCACACCCTTCCTTCCACAGTGACATGCTGACCAGAAATACATTTGGGGAACAAGGAGCAGGACAGCAAGGCCAGGAGGAAAGACTGACATCTGACGCCACACAGGAGCACTGGGCTCAGCGTGCCTCACTGCAGCATGTGCACCGGAGCAGCCCATCGACACCCCAGGTGCCAAGATGGAAAAGCCAGGGCTCCCAAGAGAAGCAGGTTCTGGGGGTTAATCACCTGTGCAGTTAAAAATTTATGCCTTATTTCTCATTTGAATTTGTTTGGCTTCGCTTTCTAGCCAGTGGTTCTTGTTCTGCCTCTCTGCTGGATTAAGGAGTCTTCAGTCCTCAGTCCCCTCCCCGTGATGGCACTTACTCATACTAATCAAGTCCCTTCTCAATCTTCTTCTTGATAAGCTGAATGGGTTGTGCACGTTTAGTACCTCACAGCGCGGCACTTTCTCCAGCGCTAAAAGATGATGGCTGTAGCACTTTCCTACCTCTCCCCTTTTTCAGCTTTCATTTTAAAAGACAGCAGCAGTCTCCCATGGCTACAACATGAGGGTGTAGTCACCCTTTGCTCCCCTCTGCCTCACAGAATTGGTGCTGGTTAGCATCACTTGCTGCACCTCTGCTTTCCAAACCGTGTCATGCTGGCAGCCAAGGGAATTTACGGCTCTTCTCTGACGGAGACATTGGGCAAGCACAGCCCAAAGCCACTGGCGGCTCCCCTGTCCTCCCCAGCGTGTGGGGCTGGCATGGTGCCGGGCAGCTGGTACATAACTCAGCCGGGTTCTCAGCCTGATCCCCCAAGCGCTCGTGGCAGAGCACACCACGGCTAGAAGGTTAGAGACCATAAATCCCAGACAGCTCAGTCAATAAAAAGTGCTCATTCCAACAATTTTATGTGGAAGATGGATTCACAGCAGGTGAGGGGGTGCTGCCAGGGCAGCTGGATGCTGGTCGTGGGTAGAACTGAGTTACAGAGCTCATGGGACAGGCTAGCACTGCTGGCAGAGCCACCTGCACCACCATCACCCATTAACCAAGCGCACCCTGTGCTGGGCAGCACACTCATCCAGCACCCCCTGCCTGCTCGGGGCAGGTAGAGGAGCCAGCCCTGGGCAGGATGAAGCCCTGCAGTGCTGCTTGAGGGAGCAGAGCACTCAGGTAGTGCCAGGTGCCGGGAAGATGATTAGAGAGCAGGAGCACAGAGTGCCGGAGCGGTCCTTGACCTTCACAAATCACCGAGTGTGGCGGGGCGGCAAGGACAGGAGCCGTCTGGCAGCTGGGCTCGGCTGCACGGCAGGCATGGCTCAACAGGTCTCCCCGCGCTGCCAGCATGGGCACACATGGTGCCAGCAGCCCCCCACCTGTAGGGCAGGGTAGGGAGCAGAAGCTAGGGTATGGTCCCTAGCCCTGGCAGGCACCCAGCACTGGGAAGGGTCTGCTGACAGAGGGACAGACAGCTGGTGGAGGCAGAAAATAAAGCCTGTTCATCATGCCCCGTTGCTCTGTAGATGCACCTTCACTGGAGGACGTTTAGAGGAGTCAGTGGCCACTCACACTTCTGCTCGCTTGCCAGGAGTGCACCTCCAGAGCTGGAGGGGAGGTGTGCACCAGCATGCACACACTGCAGCTCCAGCACACCGGGCCGGCTGACGGAGAGTCCACCGAACTTGCAAGGAAATGGTCACTGTACCCAGTCACCCTCTGCGTTCAGACTGATTTCTACTCTGAATTTGTCTGGTTTCAGCTTCCAGTCAATGGATCTCACTACGGTGTTTTTTTTGCTAGATTAAAGAGCCATCCCTTATCAGAAATCTCTCCTCCACACGGAGCATCATAAATCTTGTTCTCTGCTGGCTATCCGCAGCGCATAAGGATTCAGTTACGAGGAAGAACGCTACTAATTTTCTTGTCCCTTTTGTTAATTAACAACAGCTCCATCTCCCCAAGGGCCTGTGTTTCCCCCCAAGCAGCTGTGTCCACCTACTGAGAGCTCAAAGGGCTTGGGGAGCACCAGGCTCAGCATAGGAATCCGCACGGGGGTGAAGATGACAACTTTTAATTGATAAATGCCTTTTTCAGGTTCTTATTCACCCATTTTGGGAAGCTCCCTGGAAACCCCAAACTTTGCTCAGAGCCTGTGCACAGGGGAGCTAACGTGGATGCTCCAGAGCTGTTCACAATTAGCACCAGTGCTGCACGGCACAACCCTCTCCACAGCATCCCATGGCTGCACCGTAACGCCCTCCCTGACCTGCCTCCCCAGTAGGGCCAGGCAGCCACTCCACTGTGCCCGAGGTCAAAGCCGTGCCACCAGTGCCAGCCCATAGAAAGCCAGCGCCACACATACCAGCACCCATCAGAGCAGCAGCACCAGCCCCCTTGCACCCACATGCACCACAACCTCCCAGATGGAGGGTGGGGGACTGCAGCTGCAGGGAACACAGCCAGGAAGGGATGGAGATACTCAGAGCTCTTCCACGTCTCCCTCTGAGCAGCCCTGGAGGTGAGCCCTGTGTGCCCCACACCCTGTTCCAGCCCCAGGCCAGGCTGAGCAAGGGCACACCAGCCCAAGCACAGCACCACAGACAGGGTGGGTACCAGTGCCCCTCAGTAAGGATGGTCTTGAGTTAATCTCATCCCTTCACAGATGCTCTTACCAGGCACCGTCCACCACTTGACTTCCAGCCTGGGGTGGACAGACACTGGCTGTAACAATATTAGCACTGTTTGTTACTTTGGGCACATTACTGTAATTTGGAAAATTACTGGTTAGACGCTACTAATTTAAAATGCAATAAGGGATACTCAGCCTCACTGCAGAAGCTGAGCTTTCCTCGTGAATGGCTGGAAAACAGCATGGGTCCCAGCACTAAGCAGCTAATTGTAGTAAATTCAGCCACACACATGCAGGAGGGATGGTAATGAGCCACAGCTGATTAAGAAGCCATAGTTTCGAGGAAACTTTCCATTGCTGTTTCCATGGGAGCCCATACGTTTCAGCCCATTTCTTAATCACCAGCGCCAGTTTCATGAGGGTGCAGTTGCAGTTTACAGTGCCCGAGCAGGTTTTACTGGGTGCACTTTATGTACAATAGAGGGAAGATCTCCCTCAGCCTTCCCCAGTACAGCAGGACGGGATGGGAACCCGCTGGGGGGCAAGGTGGAGGTCCCAGGTGTTTTGGCATCGCAGGCAGCTCATGCCCTCGGGAACAGCTGAGGTGACAGCAGGCAGCTCAGACAGGATGGCTGCCTACCCTGCCATGCACCCACCCCAGAGGACATGGGGACAGCCAGCCCCCATGGACCCCTGACCCTGTGTCCCAGCAGGCAGCAGCCACTGTTCCTACAAACCCCCATGGCACCAGCTCACAGGACATACCTCCTCCAGCAGATGTGGGTCCAGGCAGTCCCCGTCGTCATTGAACAGCGCATCCCAGCTCTCCTCAGTGCCTGGGCTGGCCTGGCTCGGGGTGCCAGCACTGGTCTGCTCTGCCTTTGAGGAGCTGCTGCAGACACCTCTCTCTTCCTCCTCAGCCTCCTGGCCACACTGGTGCTGCTGTGCTGAGCCTGTGTCCTCGTCTGACCCCACCGGCTCCCTAGCCCAGGCCATGGGTAAGAGCCCCTCTATGCCGTGGCACAGTAGCTCCAGGGGCACAGGGGGCTCGTGGCTCTCCAGGGGTTCTCCCTCCCCTGTGCTACGTGCCAGCTCCTCCCCAGCACCCAGCAGGCCACTCTCCGCCCCAGCACTGCTGCCTTCGCAGGTAAAGATGCTGCCTGCTTCCTCCACAGCTGGCACTGGGTTACCCTCTGCACTAGGATCCCCAGCACCAGCAGTGTTCTCCTCCTTGCCAGGTGGGAGCTGGGACAGGCTGACAATGCCCTGCCCTGGGAGCACTGGTGCATCACCCACACCACCCCTTGAGCACGCGGGTTCACAGCTGGCTCCTCCTGATGCATCCAAGGCACTCTCCCTGGCAAGCTCCTCTGTGCCTCCCCACCTCTCCTCCTCCTCTTCTTCCTCTGGCACCCCAGCAGCAAATCTCTTGCTCTGCCCTGCCAGGAGAGAACCACTACACTCTCTGTCCTCCTCCTGGGCTTTTGGACCTGCAACCTCCCATGCCAGCCCAGGTACTCTGTCCTGGTTGCCCAGCTCTGACGGCTGCAGGACATCCTCTCCTGGGCACTGGGAGAGGTCCCCGGCTGGATCCAGGGTGCTGTTCCCCAAATGCTCCGCCATACCACTCAGCCCTCTCCGACACTCTGGCTTTGGGCTAGTAGGTGCTGTTGGGCTAGCAGGGTAGCCCCCAGGCTCAGGAGTAGCCTCTGTGGCCCCAGGCTGGGCACTCAGCGGGGATGGACGGTCAGGCTCAGTCCTCATCATCTGGTGGCCATGGCTGAGCTGCCTGAGTCCTTCATCATGGGATGCTTTGTCCTGCCCATCCCAGGGCTGGGCAACAGCTGGGTCCGGACACAGCTCCTGCACACTGGGTGATGACCCTAGGCCCTTGGGTGCAGCGGGGCAGCTGCCTCCTGCGCTCTGGCAGTGCCCAGCAGAGGCTGCCCGTGGCTCCTTCGGGCTGCCATCCACCTTGCTCTCCCTCCTCACCACCCTGTTCGCACGTGTCCTGGCATGGGGGCTTCGCCTCTGCCCCTCACCACTGCTATGGCAAGTGTCCTGCACCAGGCTGTGGTTCTGGGGCTCCTTGTGGTGCCTCACCAGCACGTCACCTGCCACTTGTGCTGCTCTCTCCCGCCGTGCTTTGGGCACATAGAGGGGCATGTCAGGCTTCCTGCGGCGCAGCCGATCCCCCATCGCCTCCTGCTGCATGGTGCCACCACTGCCTGCCAAGGAGAGACAGCGTTACTGCCCTGCCCACACCACAGCAGCCCTGCAGCCAGACACAGTGGGCAGCCTCTGCCGGGGTCGGCGGGCTGGGGTCCCACCCTGGTACCCGCCCTCACTCCCACAACAGCCAGCACACAGCAATGGATAGCAGAGCCCCAACACTAGCCCCACAGTAGTTGCTCTGCAGACAGGTTTTGGTGGCTGGAGCACCCCGCAGTCCTACGGCCTTTGTTGGGGTGTACTAAGCTTGGGGGAAGCAGGGAAATCCTGCCAGCATCACCATAGTACTTGCTGCGCTCTAGCTGCCTGGGACCCCCGAGCCCGAGGGGCCAGCAGCCACAGGCAAAGCAGGACACAGAGTGCTTGCACCATTTATGCATCAAAATCCATGGAGAAGCCCACAGCAGCTGCAGAGCACCAGAAACCAAACCCCAGTCTGGAAACACCCCAGCATGGGACCACGGCTGCCACCCCGGCACACCGCAGCCCTGCTCACCTGCTGCCCTGTCCCAGCAGAGATTTATTTTTCATCATCTTTGGCAGCAGCAGGCACGCCGTGAGCTGCCAGGCCCCCTGCCCCTATAAATATGCATCAGGCAGGGTTTATGGAGACGGATGGTGTGGGGGGCTGCGCTGCGGTTGAGGGGAAGGTAGAGTGGGGCCGGGCCAGGGCCCCATGATTAATCACTGCCCACTCTGTTTAGGGGGATTCATCATGGGCCACTGTCAGGTAAATCACTGGAAAAACACCTCTTCAGTAATTAATGTGAAGTGACGGATGGACAGCCCCCAGGCCCATTAATCTGGACCATCAGTGCCGACCAACATTATGAATGTCAGGATGCATAAACTGCCGGCGGATCAATAGGGCCAGGAACCCATCCAAGGTTCTCATTTCCGAGGCACCTCCGGTACATTAGCCTCCCCTCCACACAGCCCCCAACTGAGGCGCGAACGCTCTCCGCGGCCCCTCACCAACAGCCAGCAGTGGTGCCGGGAAGGCGAGGGGAGGCCAACCGCCGGCTGGGAAGTGGCTGGGGCTCCCGTGCCACAGGGCATCATCATCCCCGCCTCCTGATGGACAGACGGGCAGCTGCCTTGGTGTGATGGATGGGGCTCTCATGGCTCTCTGGGAACCAATGGCAAGCCTGGGCAGGGCAGTGCTCCCCAGCATCACGGCGGCGCTCGTGCCTGCACCTCATGCTGCTGAGGTGGGCAAAGCATGAGGTGCAGGCACGGGCACCGCGGTGGTGCTAAGCACTGTCCCAGGGATGCCCCAACCATTTTTCTGTCTCTGCAGCTCTTGTCATTTTTTTCCCTCTCTTTGATACACTAATTTTCCTGGCAGAACGATCCCCTTTATCTTTATCGACCGAAAGAAAGGAACATATCCTACAAACCCTCCAAGGTCTGGATTAGTCATTTTTCAACACCGAGGCATTATACATTTTCTCACCGAGCAGCAGCCCAGGTGTGGAGGGGAGGGGGCATGGAGAGCCTCCCCAGCACCACCATTTCCAACCACGCAGAGCTTCCAACTGCACCAAAACATGTTCTGCTAAAGGACTTTTCCAGGCCAAGCCCAGAGTCTCAGCCCATGGGTCATTACTGAATGCCTTGTGGGGAGGATCACCCCAAGTACTGCTTCCCAAGAATTCCCAACATGGGCAGCAGCCAGGACCAGCATTGTTCCACGCACATCCCAAGTCACCTCCAAGAAGAGCCTTCATACACACGATTTATGGGCTCCTCGAAAGCTTGCTGTTCACCTTGCCTCACCCTCCAAAGCAGATGGTGCAGTATTAGTCAGACGGCTGGTGCTGGGAGCATCCTCTCCTTGCACAGCTTTGCCTCTGCCAGCTGCACACTGCTGGGGAAGAGCTGCTTCCCGCAGCCCAGGGAGAAGCACAGCAAGGTGGTGGCTGGCCCACGCTGCCAGGGATGCTGCAGCACTTTGGTTTTTCCTCACAGGGCAGCACAGGTCCTGCCCCCAGCCTATTACACACTTCATCGATGCCACAGCCACGCATCGCCAACAACTGATTTCATGCTCTGGAAGGCAGAACAACAGCCCTGGCTTCAGGTCTCATTCACACTACACTGGACAGGGCAACTCTGCCACTTCCAGACTCTGGGACCAAGCTCGCCCTGCAAAGCCAGGTGGCAATGGGCAGCACATCCCCAAAAGGGCCCATGCTGCCCCGGGTACTGGCCTGCTTTTCAGAGCCGGCTACCAAGACAGTTTGGCACTGCAGGAAAGGCAGCCCCGGACTGGGCATGCCATGGTACCACAGTAAATGTGGTGATGGGAGCACTGCCCAGCTGCCTGGCACGTAATGCCTACCAGCTTGGCACAACACAGTGTGATGTGGTCAGGGGGATGCTGGAGCATCAGCCAGAGGTGGCCAGAGCTTCCTGTGTGCATAGGCTCCCCTTGCACTGTCACCAGGAACACGCTGCTCATGGGGAGCTTGTGCTCATGGCATAAGTTTGTGAGGTCTCAGAGCACCTGCCTGGGCAATGCACCAGCCTGTGTTTCTCCTCTAGTGACCATCTGCAGCAGCCAGGCAGCATTTTCTCCCCAATTTCTCTCCCACTCTTTTCCAGGGAAGGACCCCACAAACAACAGCAAGACGGGGCTGACCACACTGCAGACCCTACTTCACAACGCACAGCACATTGCCAGATTCCTCCATCATCTGCATCTCTGCCCAGCAGGTGAGGACACCTACAGTGCAGCTCCAACGGATGCACAGAGGCTCTCACTGCCTCCTCCTACTGTGGGTAGAGATGCTGCCATGGTCCTGCTCAGGAAACCCAGGGATGGGCACAGATGCTGGGCTGCGGGGCTCACACGGACCATGCCAGTTCCTGGAAAAGTTTCGGTGCCACCCAGTGCCCTCCCAGCAGGCTGCTGCATTTCCTGGCAGGGAGCTGTATTTTTAGCCTTCGAGGTTTCTAATTCCACTCAATCCATACTCCCATCAATAGAGCAGATAACCTTAAAGCCCTGACAGTGAACGGGGACGGCAGCACCCGGGGACCATGAGCCTTGGGGAACTACACACAGCCTCGGCATGCAGCTTGCACACCCACAATGTCACTCTCTACAGCCTGCCACAGATTGGGCTCTTTGGAGGGGGATGGGGAGACATATAATAACAAGAATAAAAAGGTAGGTACAAGGAGATTCTAAACGGCCCCACTGGGGAACCTGCCACTTGCAGGGCTCATCCCATGCCAGGCACGTGTCGTGGCATGCCTGCCAACTGCACAGCGCCTGGCAGTCCAGGTAAGGATTGTCAAGAGTTTTTTGCTACCCTGAACCTCTCCTGCTCTCAGCTGAGCTCCAGCCCAGCCTGCCTGGCTCGCACAGCAGGCAATGGGGCAAGGGAAGGACCTGGATACCTGGCAGGGAGACGCACAGCAAAGGCAAGAACACAGAGCCACCCGCAAGAGACAAGCAAAGTGCTTCAAGGAGTGGAGAGCCGCATCCCATCCAATGCCTGCCCGCAGCCCAGTGGGCTTTAAGATGTCTCTGTCCCCTGCTGCTCTCCAGCGGCCAGAGCAAATGCTGGTTATGCAAGGAGACGGTGAAGGCATCAAAGGCACTGAGAAAAAAGAGAGATTTCAATCATGCCTTTCCTTTGCAATGCTCCTAGGAGATACCTGCAACAGATGCTCTTAGGAGATACCTGGAGCAAGAGAAGGGGAACATTTCAGACAGGGGAGGATCTGTAAGTCAATAGTGTCCCCTCACAGCTGCTGAGGGGGAAAGGGACAACAAACCAGCAGAAGGAGTTAACAGCCAGAGTGCTAAGGGGAATACGAAAGACTTTACAAATCTACCCAGGCAGAATCAGCACAAAAGTAAAAAGGTCTATTAATAAACAAGGAGGGAGAGAAAATTAATGACTGCTCAAAAATAAAGATAACTCAAAAGTGCAAAATTACTGTTTTTAACCAGAAAAATGCAAATGAGGTAAAGGCCTCACAAAAACAGCTGCAGAGAAAGCAAAACCAGCATCTCCACATAGACACAGTCACCTGGCTGGTGAGGCCTGTGCTGAGATGAATCAATTAACCTGCTGACACACATGTGGTGCCAGGAAGAAAACAGGGCCCTGGGTAGAGCAAACCAGGAGGTGATTTTCTTTGCAAGAAAGGACAATAAATGGAGCCAGGTGCCAGACAAACTCTGTGCCCATCCTTAGCGCAGAACACAACAGGCAGAGGAAGGAGCCTGCGCACCCACTGTGATGGGCTCACAGATGAAGGACGTTGGCTTGCCCAGCAGGAGTTATTTTGGAAGAATTGCTGGGAAAACTTTTGGATGAGACAAGTGAGACACAATTTAGCTGAACTTCAGAGCATTGTTTTATACCATCTCCCAAACTTTCACTTGCATAGTGAACTGTAATTAAATTTGCAGATGATACTGAGAGGAGGGGTGTTGCAAATACCAGCCAGAGCAGAGAAATCATTCAAAGGATCTGAGAAATGTAGGCAGGAACCAAAGCAAGACCTAGGATGGGAAAAATGAAGGTAAAATAACCAGAAGCAGCTACTCAGTAGGCAGGAGCAGCCTGGAAAGCAAGGTCCTGAGACCCGTCTTGCGCTCAGACCAGAAAGCAGGTGTCCAGGGTGACCACACCAAAATGTCCAAATGGCAGAAGCTGGTCACCCTCATTGTGCCACAGGCCACCCCAGAGCTGCGACAGCCCCACAGCGGGCAGCACGCTGAGCCCCCCAGACAGCGTGAGGGACGGAGGGGACGCTGAGGGCAGCAGGTAGCCGTGAAAAACAACACCTAGCACCTGGGAGCAACAGGCACATGTTTTATGAGCCATGAGAGCCTGGAGCACCGAGTGCCCAGGGATGCCATGTAACTCCCCTGCCCTCAAGGGTTGTCACTGCTGGCATCGCTCTGTGACTCATTATGCTGGGGAGAGTTATGGGGTGTGCAGCATGCCAGGTGCTCTGGGCACTGCGTGCCAGCAGAGCGGGGGACAGGGCAGGCCGTGGGGCTGGGACAGTGGGTAGGGTTTGGGACTAGGACACGGAGTGGAAAACAAAGCAAGGACAGGAGCTGGGGGTCAGCACTGAGACACGGGGTGGGGAACAAGGCAGGGATATGGGGTGGGGGTCGGG
>VZZY01022011.1:213822-229213 GCA_013400335.1 Eurystomus gularis
GGCTCCGGGCATCCCCCCTGGCCCGTGAGTAGGGAGGTGGCTTGCGGCTCCGTGAAGTTTCCCGGGGAGGGGGTGGGTTTCAACTCTGGCACGGTCACCGGCCCGGAGAGAAGTTGGTGGCGGAGCAGGACCGTGGGCACACAGCCCGTCCCCGCGGTGTGAAGAGGATGCGGGGTTGCAAGGCTCCCGCCTCGGGGGGGTGAAGGATGGGATGGGGATGGGGTTGGAAGAGTGGTGGGCTGTCGGGCACCGGGCTGAAGAGGATGGAGTAATGATGGGGGGTGTGGACTGGGACTAGGGGAGTGCTGGCAAGAGGGGCATCAGGGTGGTGAGAAGCAAGGGACAGCTCCTCTTTCTAGGGGCACTTGTGCTTGGTCGTGGCTGAGCCCGTGGAGAGGCTGGAGGCTGCAGGGAGGCAGGTCTAGCTGTGCATCTCTCTGCATGGGAAGGGGCTGGCTGTGTGCTGGTGGGTCTGAGCACACCAAGGACTTGGTGTCCCTCTGGGCTAAGCTCGAAGGCTGAGGTCACTGCTCATCTCCACACTGCATTAGCTGCTGCTGGCTGAGCCCCAGCATGCCAGGTCCAGCACTGAGGAGTCCTGCATGGGAGAGGACAGGGACGGGCCAGACGGCAGCTGGGGGCTTTGGGCCCATCAGAAGCAACTGTGATGAGATACATGCCTAGGTCAAAGGCTGTGAGAGAGCTGTGGGAGGGAGCAACACTGAGCCCATGGCAGCTGGGGCAGCGGGACCAGGACTCATGGGCTTTGGCCAGAGCAGAGGCACTGCAGGGACTGGGCTCCTTGGGGCTGAGGTGCTGTGGAGAGGACACTGCTGACATCCCTAGGCAGCTCAGCTACAGTGGGAGGGGGGCTGCTGGGTCTGCGGGACATCTCCTGCCTGTCCTCTGTCCTGGTGGGTACAGCTGTGGTAGCCTGGGAATGACAGGAATGGGAAGATGATGTTGCTGGGGCACATGCAGCATGATGTGGTGGGGTGCTGTGATGTCACCATGCTGTCACTGCTCTGGGGTGCCTTTGGGGTGTAAAGAGACCCCTGCTGCACGATGTCATGCAATGTCGTTGGCGATGCTGGAGGTGACTGCGGCCCGGAATGGGATGTCACTGCAGTGGTGAAGCATGACATCACTTGGGTGCATGGTGTGGTGGACAGCAATGTCACAGTGGCCTGCAGGATGGGGTGGCTGCACAGAAAGCCAGCTTCCACTGTCTTCCTGATGTGGGCCGAGGGCTGGGGATGTGCATGTGTGTACATGAGAAGTCCTGGGGACAGCATCTTCCTGCCTGTGGTGAGGGGTCTGGGGCACAAGCCTCTGCCTGCCCCACAGCTTCCTTCCCAGTTCCATCCAACACTCCCTGCAGGGCACTGCCAACCACAGACATGCATGGGGACGGATGAGCCATATGTGGTGCATCCTTGCCATGGGGCCAGCACCCTGTCCTGGCACTGCCTGACTGCACCCTCCGTGGGTGCCCATGACACACCCTGCCTTGCTCCCATCCTCCTGCTGCCTCTACCCCTATGTGTCACCTTGGCTTCATGTCACCAGGCTTAGCCATGCTGAGCGGGCACCTTGAGATGATCACAGCTCCTGGGGTGACCTTGCCACCAGATGCCACAACACAAGCCAGGACGTGGCTCTGCTGGAACAAGACAGGCTGAGTTCTGCCCTGCTTACAAGCAAGACCCCATAGCCTCAAATCCCAGGTGGAGCTTCATGCTGGGGCCTCGGTGCTATCAGCAGCATGCTGGGAACCATAAGACCTTTCCTCTTTGCCACGCAGAACCTGAGCCTCCCTCCCGTTTCCCAAAATGGCCTGGCTCTGGGCCGTGGATCCCTTCCCCATGGCACCAAGCACCGGATCAGCTAGGAAAAGCCTTTTGTCTCCAATCAGGAACATTGTTTCCTTCTGGAAAGGCTCCATCCTGCCTGGAGGAATTTTGGCTGCAGCTGGATGAAGTGGGGGGGCCACCTGGGGGACAAGCCAAGCTGTAGGTGTGGAAACTGGAGGGGAGGGCAGAGCGAGGAGAGCCCTTGCTGTGGCCTGGAGACAGTCACCTGTCACCTGGCTGGGAGAGAAGGGACACTGCTCTGCACTGGCAGCCCTGCACACCTGTCCACATGTGGGTGGCTCTCCTCCACACTTACTTTGGTGAGCCCAGCAAGGGGCTGTGGCAAAGGCTCCCCTCCCTCACAGCCTGGCACTGCAGAGCAACACCCAGGCACTGTCCCATCCCTGTGCAACCCAATGAAACCCCGTCCCCATCATGTGTGCTTTACATGGGGCATCTGCATCAGGGAAAGACCCAAGCTTCTGCCCCTGGAGAGCCACTCCAGACAGTACAGCAGGATGATGACAGCGCAGTGCTGTGCCTGTGTCCCGGAGAGGATGTGGGTCAATCCAGGGAGGGAATGGGTGCAGCACAAAATAGAGTTGAGGGGATATACACACACACATATCTATCCTTGCAGATGGACTTGGGGAACAGATGGGATTAGAGAGCGAAGGGGAGCAGGACCGGAGCAGTGGGATGTAGGGCTCTGGGTGTGCTGAGCAGTGGGGCTCAAGGTTTCCTCTGCAACTGGAGAACAGCCTCTTCCTTCCCAGCCTGGAAGCTATTTGGTTGTAGCAGGGGAACCCTGGTCCCCCAAAGACCTTTGGGACCATTCCCATCCTCAGGGGAGGCAGCAGCAGGCTGTTCCCCACAGCCCACTTGGTCTGCCAAGATCTAAGCCTTGGGCACCTTCCCTCTCCAAGCCAGGCACATGTGGCACCACACAACTGCCACAGCTTCCTTTGCTCGCTGGCAGGATCCACAGCATGAGGACCGGCTGGCAGTGGGGCCATTCACCTCTGCCCACCTGCCAGTGTTGGGAGGTCTGTTCCTGGCTGAGGGGGCAGCCCTGCCCAGGGAGATGGCACAGGGAGATGGCACAGGCACATGGAGCAGTGTCCTCCACCTTGGTGGCTGGGTGCCCCAGCCATCTCTCCAGTCTGCAAGAGCAGGATAGGCCAGTTTTGCTCCCAGCTGAAGACCTGGCATGTGGGCCAGCAGCACAGGGACACACAGCTTCTTGCTGGGGTCTTCCCCTCTGGAGGAGATTGCCTGGCCTGGGGCAAGGGCTGTCTGCCCTGAGCGCCACCTCGTTCATCACCTGGGCTATAGCCAGG
Organism: Eurystomus gularis; assembly: GCA_013400335.1. Lineage (NCBI taxonomy): Eukaryota > Metazoa > Chordata > Aves > Coraciiformes > Coraciidae > Eurystomus > Eurystomus gularis. Next base: position 217,016 of record VZZY01022011.1, read on the forward strand.
TCAGAGCCAGCTACAAAATCGTGACTTCCTTGCCAGCAGTGCTGGCAGACACCATCCTCCGCAGTCCAGATTAATTGAGCCTCTCCTCCCAGTCACCCATTCCTCCCAGCAGCTCCTTCTGTGGTCACATCCTTATGCAGAAACCTTTCCTGGCCAGCCTGGGAGGAACTGCTTCCACAGAAATGAAGAGTGCCAGCAGGGTGGGGAAACTAAGGCAGAGTATCCCCATATTCTCCTTGTGGCCTTCCCCAGCTCTGGAAGACCAGCTGGACAGGGGGCAAGCTCCCCAGCCCAGCAACTGCCTGCTTCCTCTGGCCCTGCCAAGGGAGCAGTGATTGGCATTGTGACTTGCCAGGATCATGGGTGCCGGTGGCCCCTTGGGGCAAGGTGAGCTGGGGCTGAGCCCAGCCTTGTCAGCACCCCTCAGCCCTCCTGCTGCCTCCCCAGTGCCTCCCCTGGGATGGGCTCCCAAGGTCCCACTCCTGCTCAGCCCTGGCTCCCAGCTCGCTGGGGTACAATCTTATCTTCAGGAAGCCCTGAGTGAACCGCACCTGGAAGAGTCCGTGCATGGGAATGTCAGAGCTGTGGCTGTGCCTGAGGGTTGAGGGGGCTGATGAGGTAGCACAGGCTGGGGTGTGTGACAAGGGGTGGAAAGACAGTGTCTTCTGTGCTAGGGCAATGGGGATGCTTGTCCACCGTGGAGCAGGGTGTCCTCCTGGAGCTGACAGGCTGCAGGTCTCTCCCAGGTGCCCAGGATGCTGGTGCTGTGCCTGCTGTCCCTGGCCTGGCTCAGCGAGGGCTCCCAGCGCAGCGAGCCCATGTTCACAGCTGTCACCCACCGCCTCCTCCCGCCCGACTACGACAGCAACCCCACACAGCTCAACTATGGCGTGGCCATCACTGACCTTGATGCTGACGGTGACTTCGAGATAGTGGTGGCAGGGTGAGTGGTGCACACAGTGCCTTGGTGACAGTGTGGCCTGGTGGCTCTGCAGGGCCTGGAGCTCCTCACTCCATGGACATGTGGCCAGCTAGGGGGCTGTGTACAAGGGGGGTGGAGTGGAGGTCTGCATGCACCTCCTCATGTCTGTGTACTCACACAAGGTGTTTATGCCAGCTGGGTGCCTGCACAGGGCCTCACAGGTGCCCCCATCCCAGCCCCAGGGCCAAGTCCCCCTTTCTATGGGCTGGTGGCAGCTGCCCAGCAGCCAGGGTCCACCCTGCAGTGCAGAGCCAGCGTGTCCCCAAGCCAGCTCAGCTCCACTGACAGGACTCAGTGCTCTCTGGAGATTCAGTTAATTGGCTAGAGGTTTTTTATAGCCGTTTATTGGAGTGATGGCTCGGAAGGGCTGGCAGGAGCCAGGGAAGGAGGGAGCCATGTGCTGTGCTGAAGTAGGGCTGGACACAGAGCAGCTGCTGCCTGTGAGTTGAGCCCCAGCCAGGGACAGCAGGGACCACAGCGCAGGCTCTGCATGTGTGGGCTGCCACGGCTGGGTGCAGCATGTCTAGGTACACACTGCCGTGCTGACCCCTGAGGGAGGCTTGCACACACAGGTGTGCTCATTTAGGGGGGACCCCTCAGCCTCACAGAGCCCATCTTGGGAGTGGGGGACTGTGGTAGCCAGGGCACCATGGTGGCAGGCAGAGTCTGGCCTTGCCACCACTCAGCATCACCCTGGGGCAGCAAACCAAGGGCAGCACCAGTGACCCCCAGAGCGGCCCAGGACACTGCTCCCAGCTGGGCTGAGCCAAGCAGCCACTCGCAGTTTTGTAAGCAGCCCCAGTGCTCATTGTATAACTTGTTTACAGGTACACCAGGCAGGAATGGGCAGGGAGCTGGTGAGGCACAGAATGCCGAGAGGATTTGCTTTGTGTGCTGGTTTCTCTGCCCTAAAAAAGGTCTGCAAGCAGGGACCTGCACCCCATCCTGCCCTACTGACCACCTAGACCCTGCCCTGGGGTAATCAGGCCGGGTAGACATGGGATGCCTGACACATGCTGGAACAGGTCCAGGCTGAGACCCCTCCATTGACAGCCAGGATCCAGCGCCATGATTGGGTGCTGAGAGCAGCCGGGGGCCTTGGCCTCCATGGGCCACGCAGGTCTCTGCTGTGCCCATCATGGGGAAAACCTGGCGTCACAACTGGTGTCCCAGCAGGGCTGGGGGCTTTCATCCTGTCCCCGAGTCTCAGGGAGCCATCACCCCTGCTTGCATCCACAGGTACAACGGCCCCAACCTGGTGCTCAAGTATGACAAGGCCCAGGGGCGGCTGGTGAACGTGGCAGAGGACAAGCGGGACTCTCCGTACTACGCGCTGCGGGACCGTCAGGGCAATGCCATCGGTGTGACAGCCTGTGACATCGACGGGGACGGCCGTGAGGAGATCTACTTCCTGAACACCAACAATGCCTTCTCCGGTGAGCCCCGCTGGCCGCCAAGCCCCAGGCGCGGGGGGAGCTCCCGGCATGGCTGCCCGTGGCCTTTGGCGTGTGAGGGATGTGTGCGGGCTGGAGTTAATTTCTCAGTTGAGTGGCTCCATTGATTGATGGCAGCACGGGCAGGATGGCGAGCCCAGCCAGCCACCGAGTCAGCACTTCCAGCTGCCTACCGCCCTCCCGGCACACCCCGACTGGGGTGGCTGTGTCCCCACCAGCCCCGGAGCTGCCCTGCCACAAGGACTCTGTGCTGCAAATCCCAGCTCTGCCCCTCCATGCCACGGCTGCCCTGTGTCCACTGGACCAAGCCGGGTGTAATCCTGCCCTGCCGGTGCTTTCCCAGCTGCCGGGGTGTCTGCTGTGGGGGGGAGACCCACGTGTCCCAGCCTGGCACCGGGCATCCTCGGCGCTCCCTGTCGGTGCTCCAGCCCAGCTCTGCCCTGTGTCCCTGTCCCACAGCCCTGACCTCCAGGCAGCAGATCCGTCTTCCTGACGCTCCTAATTCCCCGTGCTGGCGGTGGCCGCCGACACGCTTGTCCCTAAATCAGTCTCTGCCGTGGGCGCTGTCACGGGCAGCGCGGCTCGCTGCCTCTGCCTGGCACCGAATCGATTTTTTTACCTTCCCGGCATGATCTACAGGGCTGCGCCCCGCCGGGACACATTTTACCTTAATGAGTTGATCCTTCTGCGTGTCTCCCGGCGGCCCTGAGGGGTCACGGGGGTTCTTGCAGCGGCAGCCCAGCCCAGTGGCACTGCAGGGGACAGGTCAGGGGTTTGGGATGCTCCGGGAAGAGGAATACCTCTTCCACAGCCTCCCCTTGCCGCAGGGCACCCTCCTCAGGAGGAGGCGGGATGCTGCAGCCTTCTGACCCGTGCTCCCCCCTTTCCGCAGGCATGGCCACCTACACAGACAAGCTCTTCAAGTTCCGCAACGGGCGTTGGGAGGACCTCCTGAGCGACGAGGTGAACCTGGACGTGGCCAGCCGCTTTGCCGGCCGCTCCGTCGCCTGCGTGGACCGGACGGTGAGCAGGCGACGGAGACGTCCCACCCCCGTGCCCCTCCAGCCCTGCCCTGCGAGGTCCCACAGGACCTCTCCCCTCACCCGGGCACCAGCCCAATCGCACCTGCCCCTGGGGTAGCCCGTGACTGTCAGGGCCGGCAGCCCCCCCAGCCATGAGGACTGCGGGCGCCTGTCCACGCGGTTGCCGCCAGCTGATAAACGTGCCTGTCGAGGTGATTTATGTTCCTGTCACCTGCTCTTTCTTCTTCCTCCTCCTCCAGTGGTTTGTTTCCCAATGATTATCACTAAATCAGGGTCCAGCTGCTGCATGGAACAAGGAGGGTGGTAGGGTTGGAGGGGACCTGGCACACCAGGGATGCTGGGGCGGTGGGGCAGGGTGCTGCGTGCCGGTACCATGAACCTGGGGACCACAGAGCTCCTGGAGGCAATGGGGCACGTCCCCACTCCTGGGGTGCTTTTCATCATGGGCTTTGCAGAGCTCTTACTCAGCACATGGTAGCGGTACCTGGTCCTGTGGAGCCATGAGAGCATCCAGCCCCACGGCCGGGATCCTGTGGCCCCCGTGGAGATGGATTTTGGGTGGATGGGTGCTGAATAAGTGCCACTGGCTGCAGGGCTCCGGCAGATATTCCATTTACATTGCCAACTATGCCAGCGGCAATGTGGGCCCCCATGCCCTGATCGAGATGGACGTGACTGCCAGTGACCCTGCCCGTGGCATCGTGGTGCTGGTGGATGTGGCCGCCCAGGCTGGTGTCAGCAAGTACACAGGTACCTGGTGGCTGCGGCCCCACGGAGGGGATGGGGCACTACTGGGCACGGCGAGTGTGGGACCCCGTTGAAGGCAGAGCAGTGCCCATTGCAGGCAGGGCAGTGCAGGCAGCTGCCCATGCCATGCGTTAGGCTGCCTGACTGCCCCATCTAGTGGCAGCCCCAGGGGCCGTGGATGGGACCAGGGCCAGGGGGATGCCCACCTGGCAGGACCCCCGTGCCCATCATCACCTGGGCTGATTCCCCCGCAGCCCCTGCCTGCAGGGCAGGCAGCGTGGCACGGGGGCGTGGGCACACGAGTAGGGCAGGGGGAGCGTGCCAGCCTGTGCCCCATGCTGCCTCGCCACCGCGGGGACCGCTGCTGTGCCCCGCTGCCGTGCCCCGTCTCCCCAGCGGTAAATTGTCACTAATTAGGAGTGTTGTCACCATAGTGATGGCAGTGATTAGGGCTGGGAGTAACACCAGTGGCTGCCGGGCCCAATTAGTTCTTGATGAGAGGGACCGAAGATGGGAGGTGGGGGAGGAGTGGACACAGAGGGTCTTGGGAGCACTGGGTGGGCAGCACTGAGGGGACATGGGGGGCACAACCTTCCCTGGGACAGGGTGCCAGCTGTTCCCTCACCCCCGGGCTGCTGTCCCCAGGGGGCCGTGGGGTGGCCGTGGGCCCCATCCTGAGCGACAGCGCCTCAGACATATTCTGCGGTAACGAGAACAGCCCCAATTTCCTCTTCCACAACTGGGGGGACGGGACGTATCGGGACGTGGCAGCTGCTGTGGGTGAGTAAGGGGAGCCAGGGGGAGCACCCAGGCATCGGGGACCTCAAGGCATGGCTGGCTCTGCCTGCCCCTGCCTGCACGTACTGGTTAAGTGCAGGGGAAAGGGACAGCCCTGGGGACCCAGCGCCCCACTGACCACCGAAAGCCCCACTTCCACCCGGGGAGAACCCTTCTGGGGACCACGAGGCACATCCTGGGAGGGGTTCCAGGGAGACAGAGGCAGGGAGGGGGTCCCGTCTCCCCCCCGTCCCCTTGTGGTTCCCCAGGGCTAGATGACCCCTACCAGCACGGACGTGGTGTGGCGCTGGCTGACTTCAACCGTGACGGTCGAGTGGACATCGTCTATGGCAACTGGAACGGGCCACACCGCCTCTACCTGCAGAGCGGGTCTCGTGGGCGTGTCCGATTCAGGGTGAGGGCTGTGGCTGGGATCTCACTGCTGGCTTTGCTACTGAGCCTCCTTTGCCAAGCGGACCAGCTTCACCCTGATTTGTCTTTGAGCCCCAGTTCCCAGTGAGGAAGGGAGCACAAAAGCAGGACCAAGTGTCCTGCTCCCGGTGCTTGTTGTCACCCCATGCCCATCCCTTGCACAGGACATCGCCACCCCCAAGTTCTCCATGCCATCTCCCGTCCGCACGGTCATTGCAGCTGACTTTGACAATGACCAGGAGCTGGAGGTTTTCTTCAACAACATCGCTTACCGTGGCTCCTCTGCCAACCGCCTCTTCCGGTAGGAACCCGTCGGGCACCGGAGGTGGAGGGGGGTGAGCAGCCCTCAGGGCACAGCCAGGCTCACGGCTCCTCTCTGGCAGTGCCACTGCTTGGGCTCAGCTAACAAAAGGTGCCGTGACTGAGCCCTTCCCGGTGTCATTACCAGCTGTTGCAATCGTGCCTGCAGCAGCCCCTGGGGTCCCTGACATCGCTGATTAGCAGACACGTGGAAGCTTCTTCATGGCTCCTGCTAACTGGGGGGGGGGGGTCAATTCCTTATTACCACTGTGTGGCATCACCCCACCTGGTGCGTGGGATGGAGGGGGCTGGTTACCCACCTGGTGCTGGCACCCATGGGTGGGTGGAGAGCAGTGGCATGTCAGGCAGCCCCTGAGAGGTGGTCAGGGTGGCCCTGAGGGGTGGTCTCCCATCACAGAGGGATGCAGCAGTGTTTGGGGATGGTGTTGGTGTTCCACAGTTCAAACCTACAAGAGCCAGACACTCATTACATCCTTGTGGAGCAGAGACATGAGCTGCTAACAGTCAGGGGGCAGTCTCGTCCCCTATCCACCCTGCATAGGCACCAGGGTTGTCACCTCCACCGTGCTGCTGTGGGAGGGGACAGACACTTCCTGGGAAGGTGCTGAGGACCACAGAGGCTGGCGCTAACACACTATCTGTGTTTGGTAGGCTCATCCGCAGGGAGCACTCAGACCCTATCGTGGAGGAGCTGAATCCAGGGGATGCACTGGAGCCTGAGGGACGGGGCACGGGTGGGTCTCCCTGGCCCTGACACTGGGGGTGCATGCAGGGGCTGTGCCACAGCACCGCCTGGCACCTCAGCACCTGGAGATGCTGCATGGCTGGCTGAGTCACCTGCCTACTCCCCACCAGCATCCTGGAGCCCCCAGCATCCAGCAGCAGCTCCATGCTTTCTCCCTCTACCCATACCCAGCTAATGGTGACATCTCCAGCTGTTCTCCTGGGCTTCGCTCTTAGGGGAATCCTTCCTGGGTACCCACTGTTCAAAGCCAAACTCTGCATTTGGGAGGGGGCTAGGCAACCTCCCGCGGCCTATAGCCACTCAGGCACTGCCTGTGCTGGAAGCTGACCTACCTGCAGGGTGCCACCCATACAGGGACTCTTAATCCTGCACTGGGCTCACCCCATATTCTATTGCCCCTGCACTGCTGGGAGTGTTGCTGTCACCTGTTGGAGCCCACACTAGCAGCAGGGTGTAGTGCTGGCAAAAATGGGGCCAGGCCCCAGGCATGCCATAATTCCTGTCTTTGCAGGGGGTGCAGTGACAGATTTTGATGGCGATGGGATGCTGGACCTCATTCTGTCCCATGGTGAGTCCATGGCACAGCCAATCTCCATCTTCAAGGGCACACAGGTGAGTCAAGCAGGGAGTCCTTGTGTTGTCCCCTTCCCTTCCACCTCTCCACCTCCTCAGCCTGCCTTCTTCCCTCCTCCCTTGCAGGGCACCAGCAACAACTGGCTGCGCGTCATCCCCCGCACCCGCTTTGGGGCCTTTGCGCGGGGGGCTAAAGTGGTGCTGTTCACACGGCGCAGTGGGGCCCACCTGCGCATCATTGACGGCGGATCGGGGTACCTCTGTGAAATGGAGCCCGTGGCACACTTCGGACTGGGTGAGCTGGTGGGCAAGGGGCTGCCTCCATCCCCAACCTTCCCTAGCATGCCCCTGGGCAGGGGCCACATCTGCTGCCCTGGTGCCCTGCAGCATGGCAGTCATCCATGCCCATGGCCCTGGGCATGGTGGGCTCTAGGGGAGGCTGCAGGCAGGGTACCCAGCCACTGCAGCCCTACTGCAAGGGGCAGCTGTCCCCGTCCCTGCCCCCCGCCTGCTGCTTTGCCCAGGCGCCAGGGCTTTCCCTGCCCATTAACCCTCCTCTGGCTTAGCACGGCTGGCAGACAAGTCAGCAGGAGTGCCCCTACCTGCTGACGGAACATCCCACCATCCCCATGTGCACCCCTTGGCTACATCCCTTTGCATGGGCTGTCTGCATGGGCACCAGGGGCCTGGCTCAGGGAGCAAGGGGAGGGTTTGCCCCTCCATCCCTACCACCCCCCTGGCCTTCTTTCAGCCCCTGCCCACCCCAGAGACCCCCTCCTCTGATGGACTGCCTGCCTGCAGGGCACGACAAAGCCAGCAGTCTGGAGGTGACCTGGCCAGATGGCCGTGTTGTGGTACGAGCTGTGGCCAGCAGTGAGACCAACTCTGTCCTGGAGGTCCCCTACCCCCTGGATGCGGAGGAGCCACTCGTGCCTGCCCCCTTGGAGGTGAGGGCCAGGTGTGGACACAGGGTGGGAGGCTTTGGGGGCAGGAACGTGGGGCTGGGCTCTGCTGGCTCTGTGGCTGCCCAGGGCTGATTCCTCCCCATCCTGGTGATCTCTACTTCTCCCCAAATGCAGTGCGGGCAGGGATTCTCCCAGCATGAGAGCGGACGCTGTGTAGGTAAGTGGCTGCTGGAGGGACAGGTGTGCCTGCACCTGGGATGCTGCAACACAGCCCCACAGGGGGCACAAGGACAGCACCCTGCGACGGGGAGGTGGCAGCTGGGTGGGCGGCTGGGCGTGCAGACAGGGCTGCTGCATGGCTCAAAGTGGGGTACAGCTGCCTGCCTGGCTCCATGTGGCCTGGGAATGAGGGCAGCAGCATGGGTCTAGAGGACTGTGGGGGGACAGTGTTGTGCCGGGGGCAGGAGGCATGGCTGGCATGTGGCGGGTATTGCACTAAGGCCACGAGCAATGGACGGGCAGCAGGGATGTGGCAGGGTAGCTGTGGTGGTACATGAGCCTCCTGGACACAGGCATGGCTTGTGCATGGCTACCTCTGGAGGGGGTCATCCAGTACATGCAGGGGCAACTGGAGGGGGCACGTCCAGCAGTCACAAACTCCCAGTCCAGCTATCTCATTCCAACACCCCTCTGCTTGCAGACACGAATGAGTGCACAGAGTTCCCCTTCGTCTGCCCCCGGGACAAGCCTGTCTGTATCAACACCTATGGCGGGTACCGCTGCCGCAGCAACAAGCGCTGCAGCCGAGGCTTTGAGCCCAATGAGGACGGCACGGCTTGTGTGGGTGAGTGATGGCAGGGACACCCTGACCCCATGCCACCACAGCCTGGCAAAACCAGTGGGGAGCAGCCCCAGAGCACTGCCCTGGGATGCTGTTGTACCCATGCCAGAGGGTGCATCCTGCAACTTGCTGGATGGCTGCCCAGCCACCTCCACCTTTACTCTGTAGTTGCTCGTCCTGTGCCTCCTATTGAGCCTTCACTGACTCCCCTTCTCTCTCTCTTTTTCTCTCTTGCTCCTTTTCTCCTTCTCTGTGCAGCTCAAGTGGCCTTTTTTGGGGGATACCCCTCTACCGGGAGCTGGCCCGGTCCCCCCCCCAGTGCTTTCCTCCCTCTAGTCCTCGGACTCTGCCTTTGCCTCTATGCACTTTAACCCCTGCCCATAACACACCAGAGCAGCCTTGGCGGAAGGATCAGCCAGTCTCTGCCTGTCTCTCTCTGCCTGTCTCTCTTTTTCTCTCTTTCTCTCCATGTCAAACCGCCCTGGAAGTGCTGACTGTGCCCTACCAGGGTGGCCTGTGGTAGGATGGATATGGAGCCCCACTGCCCCTTACACTGTGTCTGGGAAAGCAGCCCTGAGACAGCACCCCTCTACCGGCACCTCCTGCTCCTGCCATGCCAGCACCTCCCAGGGGGCTGCTTGCTCCGTCTCCTTGATACTGTACCATGTGCCTGCTGGTTTGGCCTGCGACGTGTGTGCTTCACCTGCCCCCTCCTCGGTGATGGGGACCCCTGCCTCCCCAGCCTTGGCAGAGGAGGAACCCTGGGCCTTGAAGGGGAAGGACCCTCCTGGTCTGTTTTTTAATGTATTGACCCCACTGTTTGGAGTCGGACCCTGCTAAGTCTTCCAGCCCCTCTCTCCTGGAGAACCCCACCCAATAAACTATATCCTGTCTAGTAGCCCCGTCTGCTGAGCTGTGCAGGGCAGGGCTGTACCCATATTTCTACCCACCCTCCCTTCAGCTGCATGGGGAGGGAACTAGGGGATGGGTAGCACCCCCAGCTCCCCCAGATCTCCCTGCCCCGGAGCCAGGAGCTGTCTGGAGGGTGCACAGTGGCCCTGGGAAGCTTTGACCCTGCCCATTCCTGCTCCCAGCCCTGGGAGCATGGCCAGAAGTGCAGCACTAGAGGGGCTGGGGTGCAGCAGGCAGCCTTGCCCATGTCACAACAACAGGGCTGTGCTGCCTTTTCCCCACGTGCTGTAACCCCATGCCACTCTTTTCCCCACCACCAGACATCGACGAGTGTGCCCAGGGCTTGCACAACTGCAGCCAGCTCTGCACCAACACCCCTGGGGCACATGCCTGCCACTGCCGCCCGGGCTTCAGTCCCCTTGATCCTGCTGCCAGCCAGTGCCTGGGTGAGTACCTGCAAGTAGTGGGGCTGGCAGCCCCCAGTGCCCACCCACCCGCTGCTGCCAGGCACAGCCAAGCTGTTTCCTGGGATGCCCTGTTGTGCTCGCAGCCCTGGTCCTGACCAATCCAAAACATGGAGGGCATAATGGACATTGTGTCTGTGCAGTTGATGGAGTGAGGAGGCTTCTGCCACCCAGCAGCCTTGGATACAAGTGGCAGCAGGCATTGGAGATGCCTTCATGTCCCAACTTCACTCAACCCCAGACTCAACCCCTGCTGTGCCCGTGCCACGTGAGCCCTGTGCCCTTGGCACAGCTTTGACCCTCTTCCCTTCTTTTCCAGATGTAGATGAGTGCCAGGCACAGCCTGGTCCATGTGACCATATCTGCCACAACACCCACGGCTCCTTCCACTGTCACTGTCACCAAGGCTTCTCCCTGGGTGCAGGCGGGCGCTGCCAGCGCAACTAGCCTGCCTTGGCACAGCTGCATTCCCCAGCCCTGTGCCGGCTGCACCCGGTGCCACCTGAATAAACCCTTTCCTGCATTGGTTTCCCTGTGGGTCCCTGTCACTGGGGCCACATGGGTCTGTCCCCATCCTCCCATGGACTGCCCCATCCCTCCCCTTTATTTCTCCCATGCTTACCCTCCTTATGGGTCTCCATGCACCCAGCTCTGCTGGGGGATGTCCAGCCTGCCTCTGTGCCCCACAGCATTACCCCACTCTCCCCTCCGACACAGGAGGACAAGGGGTAGGCAGCAGAGGATGAAGCATGGGGTTTATTGAGGAAGGCCTCCATGCAGGGGTCCCCCAGTGGGAACAGTGGGGCCAGGGCCACCCCACACACAAACCATGACTGAGACAAAGGGAGTTGCACAGGGTAGGGTCCTTTCTCCAGGACCCTGGGAGAACAACACCAGCTTGGTTCAGCCCTGCACTCAGGCAGGGTCCCTTCTTCTCAGGCTTCTGGACGTCCCAGGGGCCCTCCTATTCCCCCCTGTCTGGCCTTGGCCCATGAACCCCCATACCTTGCTGGGCCCAGGTGCCCCTCAGGGTCCCCACTACAGGCCAGTCTGAGAATTGGGGTGCTGGTGGCAGATGCATGCAGGACATTTGGGCAGGGAAGGGCTCAGCGGTGGGAGAGGAAGGGCCTGATGGAGCTGCTCCACCGGGCACCCTCCCATCACCGGGGCAGAGCAGACAGGGGACTGCTGGCAGGCAGTAGCAGGCAGGTTCTGCCAGGACTGGGCAGGGAGCCTGGCTCATCCCACCCTCCACTATGCTGGGCCACGCATGAACCTCAGGTACATGGCACAAGGGCAGGAGCCTGCCTGGCACTGTACCTCCCTGCCCTGGGCACGGGGCTTAGGAGCTTTCTGGATCCAGCTGAGGATAGCACCAGCTCAGGAAGGGAGCAGAAGCAAGTGCCCAGTGTCATGGGTGATGCTGAAGGATGCTGCTGGCAAGAATGCTGCTGCCAGACAGGTGAGGGGCATTTGGACATGACTGGGGAGCAGCAATGGGCAGCACATGGGGCAGGGCTGGGGCGAATGCATGGTACCATCATGCAGACAAAGCAGCACCAGGACTCTGCCAGGCACCATGGGCAGCGGGTACACAGCAACTGAGCTCACCCTGCAGCACTGAGAGCAAGACACCCCAGGGAGGGGATACAGCAAGGGCTGGCAATGCCCCTGGGTATGGGGATAAGTGTGTGTCCCCCCTTAGCACTGCCTAGGGCTGTGCCAGCCCTGCTGCATGACATGCAGGGAGCTGCCAGCTGAGCCTGCCCATGGCAGGGCAAGCTCCTTTGCTTGGGGCAGGGGCAGCAGTGCCAAGAACCCGGAGGGCTGCGGGAGCCCCTTGGCACCAGTTTGGCTCAGTGGGAAGCACCTGGGATGCCCCAGCACCAGCCCCTGCCCGCAGTGGGTCTGACCTGGGGTAGCACCACTACAGGGGGCACAGAGCAGAGGGGGGTGGGCGGCCCTGCTGGGCAGCCCCCAGCCTCCCCCTCCCACCCGCCCT
>VZZY01022011.1:237833-248471 GCA_013400335.1 Eurystomus gularis
CGGGGCACGGCGCTGCTGGCCCTGGCGCTGGCGCTGGCGGGGTCCCCGGGCGGCGGGCAGCACTACGACTACTACGGCTGGCAGCCCGAGAGCCACGGGCGCTTCTACGGGCGGGAGCCGCAGTGCCTCGACATCCCGCCCGACATGCAGCTCTGCCACGACGTGGGCTACAAGCGCATGCGGTTGCCCAACCTGCTGGAGCATGAGACCATGGCCGAGGCCAAGCAGCAGGCCAGCAGCTGGGTGCCCCTGCTCGCCAAGCAGTGCCACACCGACACCCAGCTCTTCCTCTGCTCCCTGTTCGCCCCTGTCTGCCTCGACCGGCCCGTCTACCCCTGCCGCTCCCTCTGCGAGGTGGTGCGCGACTCCTGTGCCCCTGTCATGGAGTCCTACGGCTTCCCCTGGCCCGAGATGCTGCACTGTGGCAAGTTTCCCTCCGACCATGAGCTCTGCATTGCCGTCCAGTTTGGGAACAGCAAGGCTACCCCACCACCAGGTAAGCAGGAAGGGCACCATGATGGGATGGGGATTCATGCAGAGCACTTGCCATCAGCATGTCCCCATGCAGCTGGGGACTCACGTCCCGGGTCCCCTTGTAGAGCCCCCACACCCCCATCCCTGCACCCCTTGAAGCAGAGCCCGCAGCACCAGTGCTGGCCAAGGACCCTCTGTCCACAGCAGGGCACGAGTGGGGACAGTACCAGCAGTGCCAGCTGCTTTGGTTGGGCACTGCTCGCTGCCCAGGGGAGCCAGGTACCCAACTGCTGGCACAGAGCTGCCCCAGGGCAGGGAAGGGCAGAGTGACCATGGGAGTAGTGCTGGGGGTGAGCATGGGATCAGGTGGGAGCCACCGGGAGACCCACTGCAGAGTTTGTCCCTCTCCATCTGCTGGGTCCCATCCCAGCAGCAAAGAGCATCCTTCTTCTTGCACCTGCAAGTCTTGGCTGTCACAGGGTGGCTGTCCCCTCAGGCAGGGGAGGGGACATCACCCAAAGGCAGCACAGAGTCAGGATCAAGGCTGTGACACCCTTCAGGCTGGGGCCACCCTCGCTGATCCGGTGCCCCAAAGTGTCAGCATCTGAATGGAAGATGTCCCCATACCCATCCACTCTTGAGGTGTGCCGGGACGCTGGACAGTGAGGTGCTCTGTGTCACCTGCATCACCCCAGCACAGTTGCCCAGGGAACAGAGGATCTGCTGGGGCTCTCCCAGCATTTCCCTGTGGAGCCAGTCCAGGTGACAGGCAGCTGTAGCAGGGAGCTGTGACAGCGGCTGGTCTCTCACCACAGTGTCCAAGATCTGCACCCAGTGTGAGATGGAGCACAAGGCAGATGGCATGATGGAGCAGATGTGCTCCAGTGACTTCGGTGAGTTCTGACCCCTCTCAGACGAGGGGCTGCCTTCCCCATTTCTGACAGTCCAGGCGGGGGTTGGCCAGAGGGCACGGTTGTACAGTGACAGTCCCATGGGAGATCCCTTGAGCCATTCCCTTTGACCCAGGGTGTGTGGAATGGGTGCATTACAGGAGAAGACATCAGTGGGGGGATAGGCAGAATGGGACATTGGGAGGGTTACTGGGGGCCTCTGCTGAACCCCCCACAACAGCCCCTTCCCCTCCCCATAGAGTAACTTCCCCCAAGACCCTTCTGAGTTCCGCCCCAGGGATGGGCTGCACCCTGTCCAAGCACCTGGCTTAGACCCCCCCAGCAGTATCCCATGGCAGCCCCCCCTCCCCCTCAACTGTGCACCGTGGCTGTCCCACGCAGTGGTGAAGATGCGCATCAAGGAGATGACAGAGGAGAATGGAGAGCGGAGACTGGTGGCTGCCCAGAAGAAGAAGGTGCTGAAGCTTGGCCCACTCAAGCGCAAGGACACCAAGAAGATGGTGCTGCACATGAGGAATGCGGGCACCTGCCCCTGCCCCCAGCTTGACAGCCTCAGCGGCAGCTTCTTGGTGATGGGCCGAAAGGTGGGCGGCCGCCTGCTTCTCCTTGCTGTCTACCCCTGGCAAAAGCACAACAAGGAGATGAAATTTGCCGTCAAGTTCATGTTCTCCTACCCCTGCCCCCTCTACCACCCCCTGCTCTATGGGGCTGGGCAGCACTAGGGCTCTGCCCATCCTGCCCTGTCCCAGGACTCCTGCACTGGCCCAATGTTGCACCCCTGGCACACCAGCTGTACCCTTGGTTGTACCTCAGGACCCCAGCTCTGCTCTTCTCGGCCCCTTGACTGTGCCTTTAGACCCTGCTCTGAACACCCAGGATTTCTAGCTGCATTTGTGGGAGCCTTGATCCACAGCCAGGACCCCTTGCCCCTGCTGAGGGCCCTGTTCTGTGCCCCTGGGATCCCTGTTCCGCTCCTAGTACCCCTGCCCACACCCAGGAACTTAGACCCTTGCTCTCCATGCTTGTGAACCCTGGTCTGCACCAGAGACCCTTGGCTACTCCGAAGTACCCTGCCCAGTACCCCAGGGACCCTTGTCTGCACTTAAGATCCCTGCTTGGCTGTCCTGAGCCCCCTTGGCTGGACCCAAGACCCCTACCCTGCCCCCCCGTGTGCCCTGCCCAGCTCCCTGATGACATGCCCCAGACTCTCACCCTCCCCCAAATTCCTACTCCGGTCTACACCCTCACCTTGAGCTCACACCCAAGCCCTGGATTATCCCACCTTTGCAGGGACCCACCCCAGCCAAGGCAGGTCCCTTCTGCACCACTGTCACCACAGACTGGCCCCCTCAAGACCAAGTACTCAGAGCAGCACCACCCCTGCCTGGGTTCCCTCACTCTTCCCATCCCACATGGCTCATTGCGGGGGTGGGGGGGGGGGGGGGGGGGGGAAGGCCACCTCCAGGAACCCCATACCAGCCCTGCTGCATCCCTCACACCCCTGCCAAGACCCAGCCCGGGCACCCCTTGCCCATCTACACCACAGTAAATTATTCCATCTCAGAGAGAAGCCTGTGTCTGGCTCCCTGTGGTTCGTGGACAACTGCCCCTTGGGGCTCCCTCAGAGACTCCAGCAAAGATGGGAGAAGGCTGCCCAGTGAGTGGAGCAGCCTGGGGGAGCAGGGTCATCCTGGGCTCTGGCTCTAGCCCTGCTCTAGGTGCCATGCCCTGAGACTGATACTGGGCAGCACAGCCAATCCAAGGGATGAGATTCCCAGCGGTCACAGGCATGGCTGGAGACTCAGGCATCCCTGTCACTTTGGAGAGCCTGGGAAGGTGGTGAGATGAGGAGAACTGGGGGGGTAGGGGCATCACTGCTGCTGGAGCTGCACAGTTGGGTCTGAGGGCATTTACCAGAGATTTCTCCCTCCATCACCCATGGGGGATAGATCCAAGGGCTGGGAGTTGGAGATATATGTGAGAAGCCTGGCACTGAGCATAGTACAGAGCAGATCCTGGACCAGGCACCCTCCATCCCTGGGCACCCCACCTCTGCCTGAAAACACTGTCTGCAGATCCCAGCCAGCCATGCTCAGCTGCCAGACCTCCCACACCACAACCTCTGGCCTTCTTCCAAAAGGTTCCCAGGGGCCACCCACCTCCACCGGCTGGGCTCCCCCCCAGCAGCACCAGGACCAGGGCAGCCCTCAAGCCTGGTGCTTCTGATGGCAGTAGGGTGCTGGCCCTTCGGCTTCTCCAGCCCCAGCGCAGGGGCTGCCTCTGCCCCAGCAGCACCCCAGTCCCAGCAGGCAAAAGGGGCAGCTCTCCTGCTCCAGACCCACTCCAGTCCTGTTTACCCAGTGCATTCTCGCATCCTCCCATCCCACAGCTGAGTGAGGGAGGCACGAAGGTGGCTACCGTGATATTTACCCAGCTCCTGGCTGCCTGACACTGCAGCTTCTCATCAGAGCTGGCCTTGGCGCAGGGGAGCCTCCAGGGACAAGAAGGGAAGTGAGGCTGCAGGATGCTGCACCCACCCTCCTCCTGGCTGACAGGGCCACTAGGCACCTGCTCCCTCTGCCCACCTTGGCCCCACTGGCCACCCCCACAGAGCCTCACAAGGCAGCTGCACCCTGTGCCTCTTCCCCACAGTCAGCCAGGGACATGGGGCGGCCAGCCCCGGCCACAGCCTCAAACTGGGCACAGGTGGTTACTGCCCCCACCCTCAATGTGGAAAAAAACTGGGGGGAGGGTAAAAATAAATACCATTAGAAGGAATGTTTAGAGCAAGGCTGCTAAGGAATAAACACCATCAGTTATGTCATTATACTGGAAAAGTGAAAGTGCACAAATAAAACCCCCATCTCCCACAGCCCAACTTTATCCGTAGCCCTCTGTATTTTGTGTCATTAACATCTTTCCAGGGAACATTGAGATGTACATGGCCATCACGCTCATCACCCCAAGCATTTTCTCTAGAAAGTCAAGTAACTTCTCTCTGCCTCCCACCATCGGCCGTCTGAGCTCTGCAGGCCCTCGCAGACCAGTACTCACCCCATTGCAGTTACATCCCCACCCACAAACATGACTGTACAACTCTTGGGGTGCTGTGCAGCCCCCTTCCTAATGCTGCAGATGCTCCACTGCCCCCAGTAACTGCTGAGCTCTCTGCATGCCAGCCCTCCTGCACACTCTGGCCTTGGAACACACCCAGCACAACTCAGACACCCTCATCAACACTGCACAGCCCAGCTCTTCCCCAGATTTCCATACGGCACAGCTCAAGGAAGGGGTTTATGAGCCCACAGCCAAGAGGGGGGCTCAGGCTGCCCCCAGGGCTGCCCCATGCAAGCTCCCACACTAGTGGGGTATAAAATCAGCAGTGATATCTAGGCCCCTGGCACCTTCTCAGGCTGGTGAGTACTGAGCAATGCCAGCCCAAGAGCACTGCCCCACCAGACGCCCCCAGCTGGAGCTGCAGCTGGCTGGCAGGGACCCAGGCCATGACCATTCCCAGCTGCACAGCAGTCAGGGTCACATTCCTGGGATAGCTGGGAGCTTTGCTGTTCACACAGGGAAAGGTCACCCTTGTGCAGGCAGGCAGCTGCCAGGACCACCGCCTGGGTAGGGCAAGGGAAGGAGCAACCCCAGGAGGCAGAGAGGAAGCCCAGCCACTTCTGCCAGAGCTGAGCTTCTCCCCAGCTCCAGCCCAGCAGGATCCGGCCCTGGCACAGCTGCACACAGCCTTGAGCAGGGGGCAAACAAGGCCACAGCATGATGGAAGACGGAAACCTCATTAAGCAAGGAGAACTGGTAGCAGAGACACAACATTTCTCCAGGACCACCTGCAGGACAGTGGTGACCAGGCTACAGAAACAGAGGTGACCTGGGACAGCTTTCACTGGAGCAAGACAAGAACCAGCTGAGGGCAAGAGATTTATTGGTCATTCTCTATATACACTTATATATTAATCTGTAGTAGAAAGCAGCTGTCACTAAGTGCACAGAGCAGGACAAACTTGTGCCTCTTCTCACACTGCAGCTGGAGACCCAGTCACACAGCCCAGCACAAACTTACCCTCTTGCTTCCTCTGCACTACAGCCAAATATTGGGGGGGAAAGATTTAACCTGCAGGCAGTGAGGCCAAGCACAGGAGTGACTAGTAGGGTCTCAGCTGGGCCAGGACTAAAGACCACATCTCCCAGGGACACAAGAAGAGCTCTGACTTGATCCCGAAAAATACAGTCACCTAGCACAGTGCTGGGAAAGGCAGGGACAGAGCCCTGAGGTTCTCCTGCCCCACCCAGAAGGTGGAGGTAGGACCACAAGTGGGAAGGATGGCTCCTCCATCACTAAGCCAGGCCACAGGGCCTGGTCAAGAATGTGGCAGGACACAGTGAGTGCCAGGGAGCACCCAGAGCTTGGAGCAGCTGCCAGGCAGCAGATGCAGTGATGAGGGCACAACTGTGGGCAATGCTCTGCCACAGGGAGCCAGCTGTGTGGCAGATGCTGCATGGCAAGGAGGGCTGGTCTGCCCCCAGCCTGGTGCTGGCAGGAGGAGCAGCAAGTGCAAGTGTCTTCTGGCAGGGTGACACCACACTGGGAAGCAAGCAGCCCGGGCTCCCAGCTGCAAAGGCACCTGCTGTCCAGGGTGTCAGGCAGTGCATGACACAGAAGCTGGCTGGGCCTGTTTCAGTTACTTGATGAGCACCTGGTTGCACAGAGCACACACAAACACTGTCTCCCTCTGAGCCTCTGGAGCTGGAAAGGAAAGCAAGTGTCAGAGATGCTCCCCCTCCCCACCACAGGCCAGGGATCCCAGCCATGGAGCTGCTCCAGGAACTGCAAACCCCTCATTGCTCTGTTCCAAGCCAGGCTGTGCTGGACAGGTCCTGTCTACCCTCCCCCCCAGGGCTGGGACAAATCCCTGCAGCAGACACTGCAGGTAGGAGCAGGAGCTCTGGCCTCCTCCACCTTTCCACTCACCTGTGGCTCCCATCACAGCTTTGGGGACCTTGAAGGAACAACACCTGGAACAGAAGCTGTTCCCACAGTTACTGCAGCTCCGCTGTGGAGACAGATGAGGTGAGACACTACTCTGGGCCCACTCCCAGACCTCCCCAGCAAACCCCAGTGCCAGAGCACTGCTAATAGCATTCCCTGCTGAAGGGGAGTGGGCATATGCCCTGAGCCCAAACAGCAGCAGCAGAGGGGTCATTTGCCAACAACACCTATACAAACTACCCACACCCAACGCTGGATCTGCGTTCAAGTGTGCTCTAACAGCACAGGCAGCCTGTGCCCAGCCTGAGAAAGCACTGGGAGCACAGGCTCCAGGAGGGTTAAGGACACTATATAAAACTTCCTATGCTGTAATCCTGGAGAGATGCAAGCTCCAGAGACTCCCAGAGTCAGACTAATCCAGGAGTAAGGAGAGCAGGCCACAAGTCTGGAGAAGGGGAGGCAGCAGGAAGACAGCAGTGTGAGTCTGGAGGAGACAACACATACATCCTTCCCAGAACTGCCCAGGGGACTGGGTGTCAAGCAGCATGTACAGGCACTCAGATAAGACAGCAAGGGTGGCCTTTGCTCCTCTAGTTCCCACAAGCAGGCCCATGCTCCACTTCACCAGAAAGCTCTTGGGCCATAGGACATGGGCTAAGCCATGGCACCAAGGAGGTACCTTTGACACCAGCACACATGGGTTTGGCCTGAGGCAAGCTTCCAAAGGAGCAAACAGACAAAGGCTCCACAGGACAAGGGATGCCTGGTGCTGTCAGGCATGAGACAGCCTCCAGCACTTAACCGTCATCTGCTGCCAGCCTGTGACTGAGGCCAGCCGCCAGAGCTGCCAGAGCAAGCCAGGGCAAGCCAGACACACAACACCTCTGCCCCAGGTGCAGGAAGAAAGCTGGGGTAGAAGCCAAAGACTCACCCTCTTCTTGAGCACAGAGAAGGTGGCTGCACAGCCTGTGCAACTCCCTGGAAGAAAGAGAGCAGAGGTCAAGCAGGGCTCTGCTGGCTGGGACCGCAAGAGGTACAGTAACACCCACAGCAGTTGTAAAGGTTCAGCTTGGAGACAACATTGCAGCACCCTCCCACCCTTGCCCTTCCTAAAAGAGCTGGGAGCATCCTCCCCATGGAGTGAGGATAGCACAGCAGGTGTCAGTACAGCCCTAGCAGGTACCACACCCCCCCACCCACTCCCAGTTCTGTGGTCAGCACTGGAAGCAGCACAGATCCCACTCTGCTGAGTTCCCCCAAGCAGCACATGATCCCAGCCTTACCAAAGTTGTTGCTGGGGCAGCGCTTGCGCAGGCGCTCAGTCAGGCGTGACACCTTGCTGCGGATCACCTCATTTTTGCTCATGAAACCATTTTCTGGAAGGCTGAGGTCAAAATCTGCTGAGCACTGAGAACTCTCATCATCCTCCTACAGAGAGCAGAGACACCTGAGCATGGAGGGGTGGCTCGGGGAACACTTGAGGGCTGCAGGGCAGCCCACCCCACAGATGGGCACCCAACAAGCAGGATGCTCCATATAGCATCACCACAAGTCACTGGCAAATCAGGCAAAGGCTGCCAGCTCCAGCTGGGGGGAGATGCCTCTCTTGCACACCTTAGCATGTCAGTACTCACCATGACTAGCAGCTGGTTTTCCTTCTCCCGCAGCATGGGACAGAGAGGAGAGGTAGGACAGATGGAGTCAGAGGTACCCAGCTCCAGAGCCACCATCCCTGAGCACCCAGCTTGCCCACCAAGGTCCTCACCCCTTCCCACCTCAGCTGCCCTGGAGGCACAGCCCACCCCCACCAGCCTCAAACCTCAATAGCATCTTTGAACTCTTCATCAGGCTCTGCCTCTTCTGCCTCCTCCACACTGCCAGGGGTAAGGTCCTGCAAGGGATTCACAGAGCTAGTCCTCCTGTACCCCCAACCCTGTCCAAAGGTGGGCCCACTCTTCTGCAGCAGATTCCAGGACAACGGACCAGGCCCCAGGCAGTCCCATGAGAAGACACGAGCCCCCATGTCCCCAGACCACATCCTTACATGCGGCAAAATAATGGAACCAAGCCCCCAGTGCAGCAGGGCAGCCCCCCAGTAACTCAGGAGAGGCTCACAGGCTTCCAGCAAAGCTGGCAGGTGAGAAAAGTTTGTGGGTAGAGGGACACAGTCAGACCAAAGAGCTGACCCTGCAGCACCCATCTGACAACTGCCAACCCTGGCCCCATCTCACCTCTGTGCTGGTGGGTGTGGGGGTCCGATCCAGGGGGGCAGCAGCTGGCAGAGGTTCAGCAGGCTCTGGAGTGCTCTCAAGGGGTTTGGTGCCCACACACTGCTCGACTGAGGCCTTGAGCTCCATTATCACTGGCAAGAGGGGAAAGCAGGTAGAGCAGGGTGGCACTTCCCTTCTGCCAGCCCCACTACACCAAAGCCAGCTGCAAGAGCTGACCTCCAGGTCTCAAGGTTAAACACTGGTACACAGGACCTTCACCCATCAGGTACCCTGAGTCCTCCTCTGCTCACACATCAAAGTTATGTCAGCAAGGAACCAAACGCCACCTGCTTCAGCTCAGAATAGCGAACAGCAGAGGCCTTAGTCATGGCTCAGCCACACAGCTCTCACCCAACTCTCCTCCAGCACATGCCACAGGACAGGGAGCACCTCCAGCTCTTCTCCTCCACTCTGACAGCATATTTTCAAGCCTGTGTCACACATCGCCACAGGCACCAAAAGTATTTCAAGTCCAGCAGAGCAGGGTCAAGGACTGAGAGGGGTGGCAATGCTCACGCACAGGCTGCATTGCCAGGCTCTGGTTTGCCACAGTGCAGAGGAGAGTGGGAAACAGCATCCAGGTCAGGACACACATCAACAGAGACTCTCACCTCTCACAGCTGAGCCCCAGGACACCACCACCCAATATGGGCTGCTGAGCACTATTCCATTGATGCCCTTGGTGGGGCTCAGGTCCCATGGCAGAGCCAGACACAAGACACTGGACTCACATGAAGGTGCTGGGAAGAGGTCCACGGCAGGATCCTTGGCTTCAGAGGGCCTTTCCCCAACCTGTCCCACACAGGCTACTTCCAGGGAGGTCTCTTACCTTGGTAGAACTGAGTGTTGCCCAGGAAGAGGGTGCTATTGAGGATGGCCAGGACCCAGCAGAGAGGCAGCAGGTAAAGGATGCAGACGGAGCCCAGCAATGCCCCATAAAACCTGGGGAGGAGCAGCACAATGCTGCAGTCAAGACAGAGCAACTCACACCACAGCACAAGACCCCTTCCTTCATCTGATCCTCCACCTGCTCTCTCCAAGTACCAAACATATCAAACACAGCTCCACAGGCCTGGCCAGGCCACTCTCCCTGCTGAGTCCACCACAGCATGCCTGACCCGGTACTACTCACTGGGAAGAGACAGTGGGGTTCTCCCAGTAAAGCACACGGTACACTGCCTCGCAGTTGCAGCACATTCCGCTCAGGAATCCCTCCAGCTGGATCAGGCTGCAAATGAGACCCCACAGTCAGGAAAAGGCCCCACAAACACTGACCCTGGCTCCCCCACTCTCATACGCCAGGCTGGCATGAACGCCAGCCCTCTGCAGACACGGGGAAGCCCTTCCAGCCACAGAGGCCCCGGGAGCCCCACAGACAGGAGGGCTCCAGAGACTCACAAGCTCTTGACCTGGGCGATGGCCTCCTGCCGTGAGAGCTGCACCCTGCGCAGGTCTTCCCGGCGCACGCTGTGGTACCTCCTGCGCACCAGCTCCGGCTCCGAGGGCCGGGCCCGGCACGTCTCCTGCAGGTAGCCCAGCAGGGCCGGCACCGCGACCAAGAGGGCGAGTGCCGAGTACCAGGCGGCTGGAAGGAGGGTCGGTCAATATGTGGGTCGGTTCACCACACAGGGTCAGCCCGGGGGACGCGGGGAGGGGACCGGGACCGGCCACGGCCCCGCCACACGCACCTCGGCCGAGGGTGAGCAGGAGGAAGTTGAGGCCGAGGCAGACGAGGAGGGAGCACACGGGCCGCTGCCACCTGAGGAGAGGAGGGAGGGTGAGGGACGGGCTGCCCCGGGGACGGTCTCGGTCCTGGCCCAGCCCGCACGTACCGGAGGAGGGAGCGAACGCCCTCGGCAGCGTCCCGCAGCGGCTCCAGGTAGAGCTCCAGCCGCCGGTAGCTCCGCACCAGCTCCAGCAGGTCAAAAGCAGCGGCGGCCTTGGGGGGCGGCGGCGACTCCGGTAGGGCCTCCCCACC
>VZZY01022011.1:262425-277943 GCA_013400335.1 Eurystomus gularis
GGGTGCAGCGGGAGGACGTCCCTCTGCCGGGCGCGCTGGGCTGCTTGCGGAGCAGACGCCGCCCGTCCCCGGGACGAAGTCGCGGGTCCAGGCGCCGGCCGTGCTGGCGGAAGGAGCCCTCCCCTGCCGCGGGCGTTAGCAGCCCCGGCGGCATCCTCTCCTCCCCCGGGCAGCGCCGGGGTTGTCCCCAGAGCTGCTGGGAAGGCTGCCGGCTGAGCAGACGGCGCTGAGCTCCTGGTCTGTGCCATCAGCAGAGAGCACTGTTCAGTCGCTGCTTGGCTCGCCCGGGGGCCATTTCTCCTCCGGACACAAAGCCCTTGCCAGTTCCCTGCGGTGCTCGCAGGCGCCGTGTCCGGCTGGTTATGGTGGCTCGGCACCCATCTCTCCAGGGACACGCAGCCCACTGTGAACCGGGATACCCCCTCTGGAAGCGGGGAGCCCCTTCCCGTTATAGGCACTGCCTGAGCCGCTCTGGAAGCCGCTGGAGATGCAGCACCCAGCCCACGTGCCGGGCTGTCTCCATACTGGTGCCTTCGCTGTGTTTTGGGGAGAGCTGTGCTGCGTGACGGCAGTTCTGGGGGTGTGCAGGGCTCCGGGGGCTGCTTGCTCTCATCAGGCAGGTTTGCAAACCCTCAGAAGCTGAGCAAGGCCCTGGAGCCCCAGGGACCTCTCTCTGCTGTCCATCTAAGGAGCAGCCACTCCATCCCCAGGAGGTGAGCCAGCTCTGCCCATCCTCCAGTTTTCAGCTGGAAACCCCACAAGCTCTCCGCTCCCTCTCTTGAGGAGCCAGCACCGAGCACAACCCGGCAAGTGTCTCCTCTCCAAAATGCCTGTTTCCTCCTGGGACTGTCCTAGCAGACCTGAGGGTGGATCCTGGCCTGAGCTTGCCACGGTGCAAGACCCCTTGAGTCCTGCCAGAGAGCCATGCCAGAGCAGCCAGTTCCTGCCATGCTCCACTTCCTGCCATTCGCTCACGTTTCACGGGGCTGTGACCCCCGTAGGCTCATGTCGCCCCGAGTCCTGTGGTGAGGCGGGCAGCAACCTGAAACCTGGCGGCTGGGGTTTCAGGGGCAGGGCAGGGTGGCCGTGCTCCTGGGGTCACCTCCTCATCTGCAGCAACAGCTGATGGGATGCGGGGCCTCTGGGCGAGCTGGGCTGCTCCTCTCACCCAGCAGCCGCCCTCTGCATCTCTCACTGACAGCACTTGTCCTGCGCTGCACAAGACTGTCGCCATGACCCTCACCAAAGGCTCCTTCACCTACTCCAACGGGGAGGAGTACCGCGGCGAGTGGAAGGAAGGTGAGATGGGGTGGGAGGGGACGGTTCTGCCTGGGCTGAGGGCTGAGCATCCCCATATTCCTGCCCAGCACCACGCTGGTAGCAGTCCCTGCCTCCCTCTGTCCAGCAGTGCCTGTTTCTGCACTTGCCTAGGTCGCAGGCATGGCATTGGACAGCTGACGTTTGCTGACGGCACCGCTTATGTGGGGCACTTCGAGAATGGGCTCTTCCATGGCTGTGGCGTGCTCACCTTCTCCGATGGCTCCAGGTGAGCGTGGCACCCCTGCGTACACCCCCTCAGGCATCCCTGCTCACCACGGGGAGCTGCTGCCTCAGGAGCTCCTCCCGCACAGGTACGAGGGGGAGTTTGTGCAGGGCAAGTTCAACGGTGTCGGTGTCTTCACCCGCTGCGACAACATGACCTTTGAGGGCGAGTTCAAAAGCGGGCGTGTGTATGGCTTTGGTGAGTGCCCCAGCACAACCCTGTCCAGCATCTCTCTCCCACTCTCTCCCTCCCACCCTGGCCCTGGTGGGTGCTGCTCCCTATCCCTTCACTCCCAGCCCTTCCCTGCCCTCCCCAGGTCTCCTGACCTTCCCTGACGGCTCCCACGGGGTGCCCCGCAATGAGGGCTTCTTTGAGAACAACAAGCTTCTGCGGCGGGAGAAGTGCCCAGCTGTCATCCAGAGGGCCCAGGGCGCCTCCAAGTCTGCCCACAACCTGACAGCGTGATGGTGCCCCACATCCCCTCCCACAGCAGTGGGCACTGGGCACTGGCTGGCCCCAGAGAAGGGATGTGGCACTGCTGGGTGTCCCCTTGCCCTCTGTCCCCACCAACTCCCCCACTGCCAAACCCCTGCTGCTGGTGGGGACAGGGCCTTCTGCTCTCCACACAAGTGCCCCAGGGCAGCCGTGGTGCCTTCTCTCTCTGGCTGTAGCCCTGAGACCTGCCAGAGCAATGGGGGGACTGGATGATCAGGACTCGGCTCTTCTGCTCCCCAGGAAGGCTGTGGACCACCGGGGCTGCTAGCCTGCTGCAGAGGATGTAGCAGGGATGTAGG
Source organism: Eurystomus gularis (assembly GCA_013400335.1). Lineage (NCBI taxonomy): Eukaryota > Metazoa > Chordata > Aves > Coraciiformes > Coraciidae > Eurystomus > Eurystomus gularis. Next base: position 264,763 of record VZZY01022011.1, read on the forward strand.
GGCTGGGCCCTGACACCACTGCCAGGGTGCCTTGGCCGGGGGCTGCTGGCTGGACCACACACCCACAGAGGTGCAGCTCGTGGCCTGCTTTGCAACCCTGGTCCTGAGGCAGGATGGGCACTCTGGACAAATTGTGGCCTGCACCTTCAGCCCTGGGTGATGGGTCATCCCCCTTCATGCCCTGGGCAGGGTGACATGGTGCCTCTGAAGGACCCAGCCTGCTCTCAGGGCCAACCAGTGGGCTGTGTCTTACTCATCCCTGTGCCAATCCAGCCCACCCACTGCCTTGGGAACATGAGGAGCAGCCTCCCCACCAAGGGGGACCAGGGGATACCTGGTCTAGCCTGTGACTGCTGCATGCTGGGAGAGGACAGGATTGGTGGTGAACAAGGAGCAGGATCAGCTGGAGCCCGGGACAAGGGGCACAAGCAGGACACCAGAAGGGGTGGAGCAGGGGGTCTGGGCAGGGTGGGCAAGGATAGGGACATGGTGATGGGGCAGGCAGGGTAGGCAGGGGGCACACAGCTCCCCGACTTGCCCCCTGTACGCATCCTTCATGTCTTCTGCTGCATGCCCACTTCCACCCTGGTGCAGTCTGGCTGGCCATGATGTGGGGGGCCTGGCAGCCCTCACAGCCCAGCGGTGGGCTGCAGGGGCCCTGCCCTCCCTGCCCCCCTGTGCCACACCGGTCCTGTGCCTTGCCATGACCCTGCCTTGTGCTGCTGCCTGCACGGGCCTCAGCTGAGTAAACCACATTGCCAAACACCCAGGCCATGTCCTTTTTGCCGGGAGTAAGGACCGGGTGGGGGGCTGCTTGTGCGTGCAGGACTGCAGAGGCAGAGAGGGGGCAGCAGGTTTATTCCCGGCTCACAGCATGAGGATCCGTCCCTTCCAGGGTGGGGACAGCAGAACCCCGGGGACTGTCGAGGATAGGTGCATGCCCAGGCCAGGGGACACAAGGGTGGCCAGGTGGTGCTGGGTATCCCCCCCACCTGCTCTGCCCAGGGCAGCCCTGTCCAGCAGGAAGAAGCAAGATGGGTGGCTTTCTCCTGGCCATGTCCCAGTGTCTCCACCATGCTCCCAGGGTCACTGACTCCTGTGCCTTTCCAGTATGGGAACCCCTCACAACCAGCCGTTGGCACTGAAGGTGCTCCTCAGCTTCTCAACCTGTGGGGAGCTCAGCGGAGCCAGGGGTACACGGCAGGGTCCCCCATAGTAGCCGAACCACTCCATGGCCTTCTTCAGTCCTGGGATCCCAAACTGGCGGGTGACCTGTGGGAGGGAGGGAGGGCAGGGGGGCTTGCTGGCTCCCTTGGAACAAAGCAGCATGCTCCATGGGCTCCTGCAGCAGGCCCATGCCAGGCTGCATGGTTGGACAGGGTGCGGGGTGGCTGCAGCCCCCCAGTGAAGTACCTGCAGCAGGGTGGGGGCCCCAGGGAGCAGCAGCTCTTTCCCCATCACTGCCTATAAATAGCCAGCAAGGCTCCCGCAGAGGGTCGGGCAGGCACCCACTGCCAGCAGACACACTGTTCCTGGCATGGCAGGGCTGGCATTTCCCACCTCACTACCTCCAATCCAGCTTGGCTCACCAGCCGGGTGCTGTGCCATCCTGTCCCCCTGGACCATCCTCAAGGACCTCTGTCCTTTGCCACCTCCCAGCTCTGCCATAACCCGGCACCTCCACCCTGCAGCCCAGTGGTGCTGCCCACTCACTGCTGTGTTGGGCTCGATGAGCCGGTGCTGCAGGTCACGGGCCTCCTGCCAGCGGCCCTCACGGCACAGGTGGTCCAGCTGGCACAGCGGGGTCCCTAGGATGTTGGCAAGGGCACAGACACCCCCAGAGGCACCTGGGGACACCAGGCAGGACGCTTTGGCAGCCAGCTCAGTACATCATGCCTAGCCAGCACCTTCTAGACATCACCACCTCTCACCTGCCTCCCCCCACATGGCTACCGTTGCTTGCCAGTGCCCCCAGGGCAGCACTCCATGCCCCAGGCTGAGCAGGGGCAGCAGCACCTACCCAGGGCATAGCTCGCCAGGAGGAAGCCAGCTGATCCTGCCAGCACCTGGAAATCCTCCTGCTGCGTCTTGTGGACCATCAGCCCCATGCGGGTAATCTGGGGAGAGACATGCTGTGCCCCAGGGTAGGCATCATCCCATCTCCCCCTGTGGGGCTTATGCAGCATCCCCAGGGTTCAGAGAAAGGCTGCAAGTCCCAGCTCCCCATTCCCAGCTCAGGGCTAGGTTTGGTGGCAGCCAGCCCTGGGAAAGCCTTGCCCCACTCACATCCCCACCGCTGTCCTTGATCCCAACAATGTTGGGGTGCTGAGCCAGGGTGAGTACAGCCTCCAAGGGCAGGTCCAGACCGGTGTTGGCAGGGACGCTGTAGAGCACCACGGGGATGGGGGATGCGTCGGCAACCTGTGGGCAGCCGAGCAGAGCTCAGCAGCTGGAATGGGTCAGAGATGTGCGGATGCACTCCCCATCCTGCTGGCCCAGCTGGGGCTGCTGGCCGGCACTGGGCATGGCTCACCTCTGTGTAGTGCTGGACCAGGGCTGCGCTGGTCATGGCCCCCCGGTAGTAGCAGGGTGTCACAACCAGTGCCACATCAGCCCCCAGCTCTGCCATGCTGACTGTCAGCTTGATGGTGGCCTGGGTGGCTGGGGAGGAGGCAGAGGGGTGAAGGATCCCCCAGGGAACACACATGGCCCCTGTGCTGCCCGCACAAGCACTCACATTCACAGCCTGAGCCGGCCAGCAGCAAGCGGTCCTTGGGCAGAGCCTGGCGCACACACCTCACCACATCCAGCCGCTCATGTGGTGCCAGGTAGGGGTACTCCCCGTTGGAGCCCAGCACCACCAGCCCTGAAACGCAAGCTTAGGGAGGGCAATGCCTGGACATAGGATAAAGGTGCCCACAGGGTGGCAGTTCCTGTCCTCTCCACACCCCCTTCTCAGGTGGGGACTAGACACCCGGAGCAGCCCAGTGCCTGTATCCAGCAGCTCTCTTGGGCCAGGAGGCTCCTGCAGGTGCCCTGCAAAGCCCCGGGCTCCCCTACAAAGGTCACATGTGGGTATGTGCACCCCAGATGGCAGGGCCCAACCACACTGCACTGAGCACTGGTGGTGCCATCCCCTAACGCGGGCACCCTTGTATATGCCATGCCATCCTGTGGGCTGAGCATGCCACCTGCCTGCCTCCATCCACCAGAAACCACCCCACACAGCACCGCTAGCAAAGCATTTATTGGTACCCACAGCCAGGCTGTGCCACCCTGTCCCCAGCTGGGACACACAGAGCCCTTCCTTGGGACCCTGCCAGCACCATGGGCACAGGCAGGTCCAGCTCCAGCCCAGTGCTGCTGGGCTCTCCTGGGCACCTTGGCAGGGTTCTGCAGCCCACAGCATGCCAATTCTGTCCCTGTCCCTGCAGGCAGGCAAGCCCTCAACTCACAGCCTGGTCACAAGAGGGGAGACCTGGGGCACATCCACATGACCCCCAGCCTCATCCTGCAGCCCCTCTACTCCCATCCATCTTTCTTGAGCAATCAATGGACACAAATCCTGTCAGGCTGAATCTAGGTGAGCGTGCATGGGTGTGCAGAGAGCAGGTGCAAGCCTGCAACTATGTGTGGAGGACCTGTGCAAGCCTGCACATGCAGAGTGGCCATGTAAACATGCACCGGAGTGTGGTGGGGATGTGCAAGGACACACGCGCATGCCTGGGCACTTGGTGTGCAAAGGGCCACAGGTGGGTTACCCGAGGGGCTGCCAGCCATGGTGCAAAGTCCAGCTGGAGGCTGAGCACCCTTGAGAAGCCAGCACGCTGCTAGCGTGCTGCTGCACAGCCCCTGTGGTGGGCAGGGATCGGGAAGGAGCCTGCACATAGAGGGGCAATGGCCAGCACTTACCACGGAAGGGGATGCTGGCGTAGCGGCGCAGGTTTCCCTCCAGCTGGGCATAGTCCACCTCCTGCATGGGTGAGAAGGGGGTGGCAAGGGGTGGGAAGATGCCTCTGAGGTCGAGTGTCTGCCCTGGTCCTGGGGGGGTGCTGAGCCCCTGCCGCTGCCCAGGGGCTGCCCGGTGCAGAGCTGCCAGGGCAGGCCGGAGGGATGAGGCGAGGCGGGTGCTGAGCGCCATGGTGGCTGGGTGCTGCCGCCGGCTGTGCTGCCTGCCCTGATGAGGAGCTGTTAATATTTGACCAGGCACGTGAGGGACCCGTGGCCAGGCTGGGCAGATGGTGTGGTGGGTGGTACTAGGTGAGCTCAGAATGCTTGCTCCCTTCCAGGAGCCAGGCCACAGGAGCTCAGCACACCCCCACAGTGAGCCTCAGTTGCCTCAGCTGCACTTTCCGCTTGCCAGAACTGGCAGCCGTCCCTCTGCCATTTACAGGGCTGAGCTGCCCGGCCAGGGAGGGACCAGGCATTGCAGGGAGTCCCGGGGATGTGGGCAATGCTCACCTGCTCTTGGTGTTGGTGTAGGGTGTCCTGTAAATGGATGAGCGGGAGCATTTCTGGGTAGAGGGCAACGAGCACCACGCTTGGCATAAGTGACCCAGCCTGCAGAGGGGCCACTGTGTCCCACTGGGGTGGTTCCAGTGGGGAAGGCAGGAGAGCAAGCAGCTGTCCAGCCCTGTAGAGGTATGATTGCTACTCTCCAGCACAACCCCAGCCTTCAGCACAGCATGGACCCAGATTGAGCTGCCTTCAATGTAGTTTTCCTCCCTGAGCTTGCCCACGTTCCACTTTGAAGCACTGTGAGCAACCAAGGCAACCTGCAGCAAGGAGTCTCACCCTTGAACCACTGGTGTCCTGGTCCTTTGATGTCACTGACACTCAAGTCCCTGTGCTAGGGGGCAGAGCATGTCTGTGCTGCCAGATAACCCGGCCTCCCAGATAACCCAGGCTTCCCAGCCCCATCCCCCCATGTGCAGGCAGCCCAGCCCTACAGCCCCCTGGAGCCAAATGCTGCTTTTTCCTGGCTTTTATTGACATGGACAAGTCTTGGCTGGATCCTGCTCCTTGGAGACCAGTCCCTGGTCCCTGCCCAGTGCTGTCACGCTGGGACCTCTGTCTCGCCCTGTGGCTGCTCCTTGGTCTCCAGTGCTTGGCGCGTGTCCACCTGCCACTGCTGCACCAGATCTGTTGGGGTCTTGCCAGCCTGCAAGAGCAAGCAGAGAGAGGCTGGGGTGGCACAACACGGTGGGGCAGCAAATGGCCCACCATGGGGGCTCCCCCATCCCCCAGCTCACCTGGTTCTTGGCCATCATGTCAGCCCCATGCAGGATGAGCATTTTGATGATCTTGTAGCGGCTGAGCCGCGTGGCATCATGCAGTGCCGTGTCACCTTCCTGTGAGACATACAGCCTGGCTGGGGATCGTGGTCCAGACTTGGGGACAAGGACCCCCTACCTGTCCCCAGCACTGCTCCTCAGCTCCCACCTCCCCAGAAGAAAGGAGGGATGGTGTCTGCCCCAGCCCTGGCTGTGACTGACAGCACCCTGGGGCAGGGATGTGTGTGTGTCTGGCCATGTCCCACAGCAGGTGCTGGGACCCCCAGCGGGGTCGGCCAAGGGAGGGGAAACCAGTATTGCCCCCTCAGCACTGGCTGCATGGCCACAGGACTCACTCTGTCTGGGGAGTTGACATCAACCCCACAGTGGATGAGGTGCTCCACAATGTCAGGGTGCCCAGTCCGGGTGGCCACGTGAAGTGGGGTGCTAAGCAGCTTGAGGGGGGGAGAGATGGACACCATAGGTGTCAGCACCCAGCCCTGCTAACCCAACACAGGGACAGCCCTGGTCCTCCAGGACATGCCTGTGCTCCTGGCACAGCCCCGTGCCCCTGGGCTTTGCCCTGCGCACCTTGTCCTTCAGGTTGAGGTCTGCCCCGTGGTCCTGCAGCAGCTTGACAGCATCCAGGTGCCCTCCCCGGCAGGCCCAGTGCACGGCGGTGCAGTCCAGCTGGGCACACAGAGCTGTGTCACAGCGGGGGATACCCCCACCCCATGTCCATCACCTGTCCCAGCTGGTCCCTGTGCCCAGGCTGAGGGGGCTGAGCCTGCCCATGGCCACCCCACACAGGGGACAGCACTGCCCCGCTGCAGGGACCCCAACCCTGCTGTTGCCGTGCCTGCACCGTGCTTGGAGGACTGGCAAGGAGCCCCGGGGCAGGATTCAGCCTCACCCGGTCCCTGAAATCAACGGTGGCTCCACTGTCCAGCAGCTTCTGCAGGATGTCCGTGTGTCCTTCCAGTGAGGAGCGGTGCAGAGCCGTGCGGTGGAACTGGGGGAATGAGATGCCACGTTGGTGGATGGACCCACCTGCCCCCTGCCCAGCCCAGCTGTACCCCCAGCCCTGTCCCGGGGCTCGCAGCCCTTGCCAGCAGGCACAGCAGGGCATGGCAGCAGAGTGCAGGCGAGAGGGGGGGCAGTGGCCGTGGCGGGGCTCTACCTCATCACAGGTGTCAGGGGAACCACCGTCTGCCAGAAACTTCTCGATGATGTGCATCTTGCCCTGGACGGCAGCTCGTAGGAAGGTCTCCGGCTCCACAGGACCCTCCTGGCAGTGGGATAGGCTCAGTGCTGGGCCATACCCGGGATGCAGGAGAGGGGACAACACAGAGGGGCCCCTTCCCTGCTTCCCTGGGGAGGTCCCCTGCTGGCAGGATGACCAAGCAGCAGCAACCCCCCTACTGCACCCCAGAGCTCCTAGACGTACGATCTCAAGGGGCTCAGGTGGTGGAGGGGGCTCAGGGGTGGCCGCCCTCGCCTCCTGGCGCTGCCGGCGCTGCTTGCGGAGCTCGATGAGGCGCTGGATGCTCCCCACATCAATGATCTCCCGCCGCAGGTCCACTGAGCTCTTCCGTACCCGCTCCTGGCCCTGGGTGGGACATGCAGCACCCCCTTTGCCTCCTCTGTGCCCAGCTGTCCCCCAGCTCCCCCATGCCCTGACCCCCTCACCTTGACGGCCTCAACACCCCAGTTCCTGGGGCCACAGCGTTTCTCTTCTTCCAGCTCTGGTGTGCTCATCCGCTCCACAGCTGGTGGCTCCCTTGTACCATCCTCTTTGAGTCGCTGCACGGGCATGGGGGGGCCTGCAAGGTCCTTGCTGGGCACGGAGCAGCCCCATTGCCTCCGTCCCCAGCCTGTCGGTGTAGGTGGCTCTGGGTATGGCTCAAAGCTTGCTGCTGAGGTCTACAGAACACCCAGCAGCCCTTGGGCTTGCAATTGCCCACATACCCTACTTGGCAAGCTGGAGACCTGCCTGCTGCTTGGCTCTGCCCCATGGGCAGGAGATCCCCGGTTAGGAACCTGATGCCCCTGAGAGCCCTTGGCCACCTTGCTGCATCCGCTGGGATGGCAGGGTCTGTGCCAGCCTCCTCATATCCAAGTCCCTTGAGGGTGGACATAGCACAAGGTGGCTCCCTGCCGCAGCCCCGGCAGGCCCTCCTACCCTATGGACCCACCTTCTCCTCCTCCTCCACCAGCTTCTGCTCGATGAGCTCCTTGGCCCGTTGCACATCCAGCTCCATGGCTGCCCACAGTGCAAGTCCCTGTGCAGTATAATGCCTTTCCTCCTTGCCACCACAAGCAGAGAGTGCCTGGTCCTGGCTCCTGGTGCTGCTGGTGGCTCCGCTGGCTGTGGGGCTTTATGCCGCCAGTCCCTCTGTCCCGCAGCCCAAGGGCACTGACAGCTGTGGCTGCTCCACATGACTGGGGCAGCTTTGCCATGAGCTCACCTTCCTGCTTTCTGGTGGCCCTGGCTCACCTCCCTGGTCCTGCACCCTCTTAAAGAGACCCACTGCCCCCCTTCCTAGGCTGTCCAAACCCCCATACTGACTGCAGGGAGCTGGGGTGTGCACAGCCCATGGTTGGTGGTCCACAGAGGCTTGGCAGAGTGGGGACAGGGTCCAAGGTTGCCCCATGCGTCCTGTGCCCATGACACCCACCCTCAGTGGCCAGGATGCTCCCCATGGCACCCATCAGCCCATCTCCATGCAACCAGATGCTGCAGCACCTATCAGCATCGCCTGAGGCTCCCTGGCACGCAGAGGGGTTGCTGCTCACCACAAAAGGAGGCAATGGGGCCCCCCCAAACCTCTCACCCAGCAGCAAGTAGCACATGATACTGGGAGCCATGGTTCCTCCACACTGCTTTGGAGGATGACCTCAGGTGTGGAGCATCCTGAGCAGCCCTGCCAAAGTCCCCATGACTGCACAACCTCCCCCACCACACACAGGCAGCCTGGCAGCAGGACTGGCCTCACATGGGGCCAGCAGGCATAGCCAGCAGCTATTCCCGGCGGTGGGAACATTGTTCAGCCCCCCTGGGCTTTGCTCTTCCCCTTTGTAAGATGAGGCCGGCACTGTCCTGTGCAGGACAGTTAATGCGCTGGGCACCAGCCCCCAGCACAGGATCTAGGGGAAGGACAGATGGGGACACATCACTGTCACCCTCCGAGGCAGTTTCTAGGGCTATCTTTGGGTGCCCTGTCCCATGGGTGCAACAGCCTCCAGCTGCAGAAAGGCACCCTTTTCACCAGGACAGGCAATGGTTGCTGCAAAGGTGGTCCTGGGACTGTCCTCCTCCATAGCCATGGCCCCAGGGCAGACACAGGCTGAAACCTCCCTAGGGGAAGCAGCAGGAAAGGCAGGCAGTGACCCTACACCAGCAAGCAGCCAGGATGGCAATGTGATGATGGCAACAGAACCATCTGGGAAGGGTCCAGGCAGGCAAAGAGCTGGGGCTGATGGGACACAGTTATCAAGATCACACAGGGGAGCAGAGCTGGATCACCCAGGCTCTCCTTGGCCATCCTGTGCCCATCCTAACATGGGAGCAGATGCAGGCCATGCATGGGGACCTCTCGTGGTTGCAGGTGACAGTCCACCCACCAGCCTGCCCCAGGGGCCAGAGGAAGGATGAAAAGGCTTTATTGATAAATACAGACTATGTACAGAGGGGAGACATCACCACCCAGTCCAGCATCCTGGGGCCTCCTGGCCAGGGGGAGCTGGAACCCAGTGGGTCACAGCCTCTCCCCACCAGCACAGCCCAGCAGCAAGGCTCCAGCCACGCTGACTGCCCTGGAGACATTTGGTCTCAAACCTCCTGCAGCAAACACAACATGTGCCCACACCCCAACCAAGAGGGGCCACCACAGCAGCAGCACCTCATGCAGACCTTCCTGGTGGGTCACCCGGGTGGAGGGCAGCCTCAGAGATGAGCAAGGGCTGTCTCAGCTCCAGCAGGGTTGGGACACGATACAGGACATCCCCAGAGGCGCCACTGCCCCTAAGCCCCCTGCCCTCTCCCCACAACCAGTGTGGGGGTGGCTCAGTTCCTGGGTGGCAGGGGCTGGTTGATGATCACTTGCACAACAAAATCCTTCTGGATCTTGGTCTCCTGTAGCCGCGTGCGGTCAGTGAGCAGCTTGCCTGAAAAGAACCAGCGCTGCCAGGACAGGTCAATGCCCTCCTGTGCCTGCAGCTGCTTCTTCAGCTGCCCGATGGTGTCTCCCATGCTGGCACTGAGCCGTAGGTCCTTGCCGGTGGAGAGCCGCACCTTGAGGGTGAACTCCCGCCGGGCATTGGGTAGGGGCTCAGCTGGCTCTGCTGCCTCCTCCTCGCTCCGCTCCAGGATCAGGTTGATGGGAGGTGCCAGGCAGTAGACAGGCAGCTGATACCGGTTGCCCAGCTCATCATAGCACTCCGTCAGGGACCCTAGGGACAGTACAGTGAGATGCTGTGGGAGGCCATCCCCATGGACCACCCAAATGGGGACAGACCCTGCCTTGCCCCACTTCAGCTGGGCTAAGCTGCATGGATGGCAGCTGGGAAACCCTCTCCTCTCAAACCCGGGACCCCATCATATGCCCATATATGAGGCACCCAGCACCCACTCCACCCACACCCCCAGTGATGCCCCTCACCATGGGGCAGGGTGATGCTGGCTCCATCGAGAATGGCCTGGGCCAGGCTGTGGTCATTGGCCTCCACAGCATAGGCAGCTGCCTTCAGGGCATCCCAGATCTCCTTGCGGCCCTCAAAGGCAGGTGCCGTATCCCAAAACTCATCCCGCTTGCTGCGCAGCTGCCCATCCGTCATGGGGTAGTCGCTCTTCCACTTGGGACGCTCTTTCTTCAGGGGCTCATTGCGGCCTGGGGAGGGGGAAGATGCTCAGCCAAGGGGTGGTGCTCCCCATTGGGCACCAAGCTCCCCAATTCCCCATCCTCACAGGTTCCTGGAGACCCCTCATGCCATGCAGAGTGATGTCTGAGGGACTCCCCTGCCCAACACAGTCCCCAACACAGCCAGGGGTAACTCAGCTAAAGCTAGCTCTGCCCAAGGTCCCACTGGCCCCACAGCAGCTGCTCCCCAAAAGTGACATCCTTTGTCCCTGAGGAGGGACAAGGGCTCTTGCCCCCATGCTAGGGGAACCAGCCCCTGACCCATGGGGTGGCCACAGGGCCCTGGGGCCCTTTGAGGCAGAGCAGTATTTATAGCTTGGGGAATTAGCCAGGAAATAAGCTGGTGAGTCGGAGCAGGAAAGAGATTACGGGGGCTGAGCTGCAGCCCTGGCAGGGTGGAAGGGGGCAGGACTTCACTGTCCTCTCTACCCATCCCAAGATGGCAGGGACCAGCTGCGGGCAAGATGGCAGGTACACAAGTGTCCAGGGCATCAAGGGGGCATAGGGCATTGCTGGGGTGGGGGCTACCAGCCTGAGGCAGCCTCAGAAATGGGCTGAACTGAGCTGGCTCTCCATGAAACAGACTCCGACCAGGTCCCCAGGGACCCCCATCAGCCAGCAATGCCTAGGGGTCTGGACCACCCCCATGTCAGTCCCACACCACCATGACCTCCCTACACCAGGCTGCGGCCTCGTGGGAAGGGCCCCATCCCATTGGCCCCATGGCTGGGCCGGAATCAGGGGGCAGGAAGGAGCTGAGCTGGGGACAATGAGTGACAACAGCTCCTTCCTGCCACCCCTCTCCCTGGGGCAGCCAGCCGGCACCCTTCCTGCAGGGACAGGACATGGGGGACGTGAAGCCCCAGCCAGGCAGGAAGGACGCCTGCACCCACACAGTGACCTGCCAGGCAAGACAATGTCACACACCCCAGCCACTGGGGACAACCACCACCACCACCTGCACACTGAGCCACGTTTCCCAGGCAGGTTTTCCTGGGCAAGCATGCAGTGACACAAGGCACAACATGACCCTTTTTTTGTACCAGCCCTGTCCCACCCTGCTCAAGACCACTGGAGTCAGCACAGCACTCACTTTTCCAGCAAGGACCAAGCCCAGAACTGGGCACAACATGTGGCACTCACCCCAGGGGTCCCTGCAGGGCACAGGAGCTCAGCTACCCCAGGGCTGGATGCCAAGCATCCCTGACAGCAGCATCCTGCCTGCACCCGCATCCCTGGAGGAGCGAGGGCAGCCGGCTGCAGCCAGTGCTGCCGATTCAGCAGTCACAGTGCCGGGCAAGAGGGATTTGCAGCACCGCAGGACAGAGCAAGGTCAGAGGCGGCACCTGCCCCGGGCAGGCAGCAGAGCAGCGGCCACGGCCAGCCTGGAGGTCACAGCCAGGACCACTTCTCCACACTGCTGTGGCCAGCAAACTGAGGCACACGAGCTGGATCATCATGCACGGCGGGACTCCCGGCCAGCACCATTCCCCCAGCTCCGCTTGTGGCAAAGGCTGGCCCAGAGGAGGCAGCAGGATCAGAGCCACAGGGACAGGTTGTGGCTGCCCTGTGCAGGCAGATGTGCCTGACAGCCTTGCCCAGGTAGGCAGGGGCTTAAGTCTCCTCTATTTATTGCTGCCACCCAGCTGGGCCCCGCAGCCTCTAATCACCTCCTGCTGCTCTATTCCTGGCTCCTTGTGCAACTCTGTGGCAGCACCGCCGGACAGGTCCGGCCGCTCGCTGCACCCGGATCCGAGCCAACAGGATCTGGCCAGCAGCCCATCCGCCCGCCTCCGGCCCTGTGCCTGCAGCACCCCGCCCGTGGCTCGGCCTCCCCCACCACCGTGCCCCGCTGCAGAGACCCCCAGGCAGGAGGCTGTGCCCCGGAGCTTGCTCCCTGCCTGGCCGGAGCCCTGGGGAGAGTCAGGAGCTCCAGCCAGCAGGTCCTGGAGGCCAGCTCAGCCCCAGAAGAGATGCCAGCCAAATGGTAAAAGACAACACTTCCAGTGGTACTGGCTGGTCCCCTCCTGGGCCAGGCAGTGTTGGGATGCTGTGTGGCACTGGTATATCCTGCTCCTCCTGCCGTGTCAAGCTGGCCACCCCAGGACAACACTGTCACCAGCTGCAGAGAAACCTGGGTAGGGGGTCACAGTGAGCCCTGGCAGGAGCCAGCTGCTTAGCAGGGCCCTCATGGCAGCCAAGGCGGGCAGGCAGAGCACCCCTCCCTGCCAACAGCAGGTCCTTGCGTGCTGCGACATGTCAGTGCCCCCGTACTAAGGGTGAGGGCACCTGCAGCCTTGCTTCATACTCCACCACCTGCTGAGCAGCTCCCACGGGCTGGTGGCCCCACACAAGTAAGGGCAGGAGCCAGCCTGGGCACCCTGGCACCCTGTCTGGCCCCCCAAGCCCGGAAAGGGGCACACTGCAACAAAGCAGCAGCAGCTCTCAGGGGCACAGAAGCACCAGGAGGGGACTGTGACCCATCCCAAGAGAGCCTGGCTGGGAGCAAGTAGTGGTGATGGAGACACAGGCTGTGCAAGCAGCTGCTGCCTGGCACAGGAGGTGAGCACACAGATCCAGACGTTGGGATCCATCCCCAGGCACACACTTTCTGTTTCTCCTTTCCCGCCGCCTACCCCCGCTGTGCCATAAACACGGTAATTACCAGTTGCGATTGCAGGCGAGGGGATGGCAGGCGTGATTCATACCGCCAGCCCACGACCTCTCTGCCGGCAGGTAGCCGTGCCCATCCCGGTTGCCTCCGGGACCCTCCAGGGCAGCATCCCGGGGAGGTGCCTCACGGCACCCAGGTACTCGGCTGCCGGCAACTCCGTGGAGCCGCAGGGCTGCACCAGCCGCCCCCCTGCCCCGCGCCGCCGCCGCTCTCCGGACCGGCGGAGCTGCTCCCTGCCCGCCCCGCGGCGGGGTCCCCAGCACCTCCCGAAGCCCCAAGGGAGCGGGGACGGGGCTGTCTCCGTCGGTAGCAGCA